>JALPQI010007284.1:0-58965 GCA_025490895.1 Thaumatotibia leucotreta | reverse complement strand
AGGCTATTTTTAAAACGCTAAAAAAGGCTTAGTTATAGAAAATGGTCAAAGATAGCTTATAACCAAAATATGTACATGTTAAAGTTTTTTTAAAGTTTACACAGTTGATAACAAAGTAAAAGTTGTGCAAAGTTTTTCCTAGATTCATAAAATAGTTTTAGATTACGTTTTTTGAATATTCATCTATACTTATTACATTAGTTATACGAATAAACTGTGTAACCTACACCTTATATTGTTTATGGTACCGCGCCGATTGCCTTATACGGCCACGAAATAGGGCTGACGCAGACGGGTGAATGTGACCGCGACCGAATCGGCGCCGGACGCACCGCCCACGTGTGAACGCGGCTTTACAGCTGTCATGTGTCTAACCTAACCTGCTGAATTTGCAAGGTTTATAATTTTTAGAGGACATTTTTATCATTTTTCTAACACGATTGTAATCAAAACTATGAAAACGGATAAATTCGCGTATATTAACTAACTTTAACTTCATTGTCATCCGCAGACCACGAACCCTGTAAAGTGTTCATAAATAATAAATAAATAAATATCTTGGGACATCTTACACAAATCAACCTAGTCCCACGGTAAGCTCAATTAAGGCTTGTGATGTGGGTACTAGGCGACGATATATATAATAGATAGATACATATAGATACTTAAATACATAGACAGCCATGACCAAGGAACAAATATTTGTGATAAATAAATACACAAATAATGCCCTCGCCGGGATTTGAACCCGGAACCTCCAGCTTCGTAGGCAGGGTCACTACCAACTTGGCTACGGAGGCTGACTGATAATGCCGTTATCATTGTAGTAACATTATTAATTTATCATTTTCATTGACCGTCATCATTAGATTCATTCGCAACTAATTGTGCTCGCCAGCCCGGAAAGAAAATAGACTGAGATTAGCCGTGACCTTCTCAAATGTGAATTATTGAACTTTGTGTTTTTTGCTGACCGTATCACTGACCTAGAGACACAGCATGTCCACTAATAGTCCAGTCAATGAGGGTTTTCGATATTTTTTCTGCCACCAGGTGGCGCTAGGTCCAAACAGCTGTCAGATTCATACTATTCATTGGTACTGAACATAAAATATCTAAATCTATTGTTTTAGGAAGTCTATTGATATGGTAATGGTATACGACTAGTAAATGGTCGTCGAACTGAAGATTGAGCTCTGAAACAGGGGCGCAAAGTCACTGGTACTTAAGAAAATGACTAGAACTTTGTAAATTTCACGAGTATTAACTTGGAACTATTTTATTTATTTTAGAAAACAACACTTCTAAAGTAGTGGTTCTAATAATAAATAAACCTAAACATATATTGAAAATGAACTAGGCGTATTTATTTTTGCAGTTTGTTGGACCTTACGCATAGTGCTGCAATCTCACCGCCTCATAGTGGCAGAAAAAATATAAAAAACCCTCATTTAATTTCGATAGTCGTACCACAGCTTTGCAAGTATCGGTAACGTTAGATTTTTCTCGATATGTAAAGTAGGCCATCGCGCTCACTCCAATACTTTAGTGCGAGGGCGATAGAATGCTTTAAGCATCGAGTAAAACTTAACATATCTTTTACTTTCCAACTCATGGTACGGTTACACTTGTCGGAAAAAGTCACTTGGAAATAATGTACAATAACAGTTATATACAGTTATACGGTTTTATTAACATATTAATATGTATAAATTACTCTATCCCGATGTCTAAAATTAGCCCCTAATAACATTTTGAAACAAGTTACATTACATAAAAAATAGAAAGGTTGCCTACACATTTTGAAAAATATTTACCCCTAATGGAAAGTTTCTAGAATGTTTGTAGTTTTATAGTAACTTACAGTCATAATTTGATTTGTCAATTGGATCAGTTGTTATTTTGTTCATTGTTTATTAGCTTCTCTTGTACCGCTCACATTTTCTCTGTTTTGCCAGATGGTTGACTGGTAGAGAATGCTTCATTGTATTAATTCCGCCTTTGTATGACTTTTGTTTTGTGCAATAAAGATTAAATAAATAAATATTTGAAAAAGTTGTAAGCAAAAAATCGATTACCTATCGTAAATTAATTTATCAGTCAGGCGCTCAGACGTATATTTACTGGACTACATTTTTTGCCGTGAATGCATCTGTCTCCTATTCGGACACAATGCGCAAAGTCATCTGTCATTGTTTCTTTTACGGAATCATGTTTTAATCATGCGCAACCAATCAAGCGCCTGGCTGTTTATAAATAGCATTAAAAAAAGCTTCCGCGTGTTTTTTGTGCTGGCTACACCATAAGGTCTATAAGTCTGTGTCGCGTAGGGGTGTTAATTTACAATGGAAATATGCTTAATTATCGTGATAGCACTGATAGCAATTGTATGAATGAGATCAGATACCGTTTAAGGCACTGATATAATAAATATGAACAACAGTAAGGTGGAAATACTAGTACCCGACGCTGTACCAATGTACTCGTCATCACAGCTTGAGTTGCCATCGATAAGATAAAATCAACTATTAGGGCATTTAAACGATGGTAAATGTATGTGCCTTTAATGCTACATATCCCAACTTTGAAATAATTAGCTTAATATCTAAATTATTTGCATAATTTTAATACAGTCTGACGTATACCTCCTAAGGCCCAATGCACATTACAATGCACACTCCACTACAATGAAATGTAAACCTTTTACAAACTCAATAAAGTTTCATTTCCTTTATTTGACTGATTTTACAAACAAACAAAATTCACCACTATTCCTTACAAAGCAAGGTTCAGAATAAGATTTAAAGAAAATAGTATAGTGGGCCTTACGAGGATATATTTCCAATGTCGCAATATGTGACATTGAAACTTGTACTGAAGTGCCATCTATTGGGACTGCCAGCTATAGCACCTGACGCTTACTCATATACAATGGAGTTGACTAAGAAAATTTGCAATTTTGAGAAATTTTGATATTGTCACGCTATAAAATAAATACTATTCAACAAAACTTACAAATTCCTCGTCCAAAACACATGATTTATACAGGGTGTTCGTTTCGATTTGCGATAAATTAGACAGGTTACTTGGGCCATTAATGGAAGTTGTCTGGTATATCGGCTTTTGGAAAATTCGAAAAAAAATATTTTTTTTGTTTTCATACATAATGAATGGTAAGTGTGAGAGAACCTTAAGAATAAAATAAAAGTTAATCTCAGGTGACTGACGGCACATGTCAAAATAAGTAACATTAGAATGTAATAAAGGTTGCAATACACACGTTCAGTGATTAAACTTATTTTAACTCAATAACGGTAAGAGTTAAAACACTAGTTTTAGTTTACTTAGATAAATTAATTATATTTGACCTGAATAAGCTCCCCTTAAAGTTATAGCATATGAAGAAAAACACGCTGTATATGAGCAAAATATCGTGATTCAAATAAATATTCTGTGTTAACATGTAGCGTACTGGTACTTCCACCTTATCGCTTGTTTTGTTGATCGTTGACAACAAGAGGTGTAGGCTCATTAGTATTTTGGTAAAAAATATCACGATGTTTGATTAGGTATGATTTCACGTTTATAGATAGGTTTACCTATTTTAAATCAATCGTTGTTTTTGTTGTAATATGATGTATCATAGATAATAAGATATATAAGATGATAAGTCGGAATTATGGAAGTTGTACGTCAATCTACTAAATGGCCGTATGGTGACCGGCAGTAAGTATACACTGTCACCACCCCAACTCCTCCTGCGGGTGTCGTAAGAGTCGACTAAGGGATTGAAGTGTCACTGACCGTTATTTGGTAAAAGATTGCTGATGGGCAGCAGCGTCTTCATAGTGGACACATTACTGCGATCGCCAATCCGCTTGCCCAGCGTGGCGATTATGGGCAGGGCTACCGGTATCCGTGTTACCCGCAGACACGTGTACACGAATCCTTAGCACCGGCGGTACTAAGAACCCGAACGACACGAAACGCCAAGAAACGTTTCCAACTTAGAAACGTTTCCAAGCGCGGGTCCGCGGATCTACTTAGAAACTTTTCCAAGCTTGAGTCTTGCGGATCCATTACAATTGAATATTCGAAAAACCTATGTTTTTATTAGTAAAAAGTCTGAAACAAAAAAATACCTACCGAAAAATTCGCAGTTTTTTACGAATTACGCAGCTAGAAATTTTCTTTGTTGCAGGTTAAATGCGGTTCAATACTTCGTGCAAATATAAAATCGTACCTATATTTTAGATGCCACTACACATTGAGGGCGGATCAGACACAGGTATTCGGGTATCCGTGTCTTAATTACACGGTTCCTAATGAAACGTTTCCAACGGGTAAGAAACCCGTTTCCCGGTAGCAAAGAAACGGGTACACGGAAACGGGTACACGAAACCCGGACACGACCGAGAGCCCTAATTATGGGTATTTACCTCCTAATGTTTTTGTACGAATAGTTAGTAGGAGAGGCCTACGTCCAGCAGTGGACTATCATAGGCTGATGATGATGAAGTTTATTTTGAACACCCGCTTAGCAATATCTGCTGCTGACTGTACTTGTTGGGCTGTAGGCGCCGCCCGCGCACCGTGGGCGGTAGGGCGCAAATCCGCATTGCAAGAAATAGGTACTAACCTTGTATGTCATGTTTTAATGGTAATTAATACGCTTTAAACAAATAAGCTTAGTCCATGTAGGGTGCCGAAATACAAGGCTGTCATTCATGCTAAGTGAATTCTATTATTTTGGTTGCTATGACGTTTGAGGGTGAATCAACTTTTTTCTGTGCGTTATTGCCATGGTTACGGTCGCCTGAGTCACGCAAGTGTTATGCAAAATTATGCTACTTAAATTAGGCAAACATGCATGTACCTACTGCATGTCTGTAGGTGGCCCATTAAGGAAAGGGCTTATTAACACCAGAAAACTATGTTTGCATAGTTTAAGTAGCATAATTTTGCTTAAAACCAGCGTGACTCAGCCGACCGTAACCGTGGCAATAAGTCAATAACAGACAGAAAAAAGTTGATTCACCCTGCACACTCAAGGGCAAACATTAGTTTAATTACAATTCATTTATCTGAACCTCGTAAGGCCCAATGTCCTATTTTTAGGACAGCAATATTTACTCAAGAGCCCATAACGTCATATTTTTCAAAGAAATATGAATTTTATTTTGTAGGTCCCAAAATCAAAATTAAATGTCAAAGGATGAACAATATTACTTTGCTCTTCCGCGATACAGAACGTGTAGTTAATTAGTGTAACCCCAAGTGGTGTAACCCACTATAATTACTTGCGTATTTATTGATGCATTGTTATCCTTTAATATGGACTTCCGCAAAGCAATGCCCGATTCAATTAATTAAATTAAATGTCCTTTTTTTAGGACACTGGGCAAATATTTCACTTGTCCTAAAAATAGAATGTGCTATACGAAGTTAAAAGAAAAACTTTTGGCCAACGAACGAATTTTTGGCGAACTGCGGGCGCTCTCAATTTAGATTACTGTTACCATACTGACCACGTAGGTATCTAGGTATATTATTATGTTTACAAGGCTAAGTACTTACATGCAACAAAGTTATGTTCCTAAGGCATTGAGACCCTTTCCCGTATTCCCGGTATTTTTCATTACAAAATCCTGCAAGATTACTGATTTCAAAGAAATGAGAGTATTACGGATATTTTGTACCTACATAATTATTTACATTGCGGCAGTTTCGTTATTGTTACGAGCCCCGATGCAGTGGAGTTCGTCTAGTTCGAAACAATTTTTACAAATTTTTGAATATTTTAAAAATGATCACATTATGCTAATGATAAATTGTATGAACGTTAGTCATGGTTAATGTACTACATTTCAAGATACACAACAATCTGAAGTACGCTTTTGTTGTTTAATAAATCGATTTTAACAAACCAGTGTCTAAATTATATTTTCGTTCACCACCGTAATTCCGCGCTTATAAGCTTGACGCAAAATTCGCAGTGCATCAGGTGTACCATGTCGTCTTTAATATTAATGGCGTTCTTTACATTCATTGATTATTTACAAAATTAAAAATTGTGGAAAAATTAAAAAAAAATACCTCTCGTAAAATATTTTTTTTTTATTCTGATTTATTAAGGCCAAATATTTTATACTCAAAGAAATTACTTTAGTACTACTATTGAATAGTGAAGGTTTTGTCTCTAAACCTTTTCCCCCGGATGAACGGGATAATCTCGAAAAACTGTCTAACTGGACGAGAACATATGCATCGGGGCTCGTGTTTCTGCCAAAAAGTACCTTTTTTCTAAGAAACGGAATAAAAACAACTTTAATAGTATTTTATGCAACAGTTGTTTAAGAGAGGTCAAAAAAGGCGAGTGGCGTAAGTAACAATTTGAGGCGAAGCCGAAAATTGTTAATAAAGACGCCACGAGTATTTTTTGACTTGGTTAAACAACGTTGCATACATTACTTTTTCTACGACTAAGGATTATCACAAAATAAAACACAGTTTGTTATATGAAAATATACTTTAATTATTTTACCTATATTTTGAGCAAAACATTTCCCGTCAGCATAACGCACAAAAAAGTTCAAAGTGTTGCAGTTATCTGGGCGAAGAATCATGTACTTTTTGCAGATATGGTAATATTTCCCTGTTATTGTAAAAGTGCGATCAATTCGGTTCTTGATGTTCATTATATGAACCACTAGCGTTTCCTGGGCATCAATAATATTGTAATTTTTTAAATCGTGTAACTCTTGCCGGCAACAAGCCCCCATTATTCCAAAAATTACAGCCACCTGTAACAAGAAATAGGAATCTAGGTGTTAAAAATCCTTACAATGTAATTAAATACAATATTTGCATACACAGAATACCTAAATAACATAATTAACCGAATATACTAGTGCATTAATAAAACAACAAGTATGTAACTATAGATTTACCTTGTTGAATAGATGATTCCGATCAGGTGCTTGCTCAATGAATGTTTTTATTTCATCTGGTAAAAAAGTCTTCGCTTTTTTCGCCTTAAAACCTTCTGACTTTCTTTTCAATAAAGCCAGCAACTTGGCGTATTTAGATATGTCTGTCTGGTGGTATATGTTGAGAGTTGCCTTGAGTTTTGAATATTCAACCCAAAGTGAAGACGGTTTGAATAATCCTATGAGGCTTTTAAAATATGCCAATAGGACATTCTCCGAGAATGACGAAGTCTGGTGTTCGATTCGCCACGCCATGAATTTCTTGTACGACTGATCGTAAAGATGCCGCGATTTTGTAGGCAACAAATTCTCAGTAACTGATTGTGCCGCCGTCGATATTTCTTCCGGTGTCAGAACCAAGTCCTCATCATAATCCATCTTATCTTATTATTATTAAATTTATTTTCTTCACTTCACAGTCCAAAAAAAGATGAAAAAAGAATTTTAAACAAATTTAAAGATTGCCGCACAAACTGAAAATAACAGTGAAAAAACAAATGACGGAATGTAATAGACACGGTAACGTTTTTTTTACACTGTCAGTTACTGCCTGCCGGTGACGATTCTAAAACACTTGCGTTTTTTTCCTTACGTTGGTAGCAATTATTTTAGATACGTTATTATTTCAGACAATATGAATCCAGTTGTTTGTTAAGTTGTCAGGTTTGCGATTTGTTGTAAATTGAGTAGGTATCTCTGCTAGCAGTTGCATTTTAGCGACTTTATAAGCCTAGGGTGTTTTTGAAGAATAGAGTAAATAGACTTTTCTGAAATTGTGTAAGTCCAGCTTTTATATTTGTTGGCGGGACTATATAAATGACAGATAAAAGTGCCGGAGTAGAAAAAACAAATTACGTGTGATGGTGAAAATGGTCTCGATGAATTTATTTTTTACTTATGACTTAGTCATTCTAAGGATTAATGTGATATCATCGACATTATGTAAATATCTAATTGAAATTCAAATCACTGATAACTACAGTAAACTATAGTAGCTCTTGACAAGTTTGAAATGCAACACAGAAAGGAAACATGTTTTAATTTATCATAATTATGTTGGTTTGATAAAATACCTGCTGTAATTAAATTTTTAAATATTATAGTTGTTTATTATAATTTTCAAAATATCATGTCCCTACCTGGCTGTCGCTATTGCAAAAAGAGATAAAGTAGGTATACTATTCCGTTTTAACTAGCTTTGGGCCCGGCCCCATGACCACGGTGCGGCGCCGTAAACGTAAAACGGCGCGGCGTCGTGGCATTGCACGTTATCGCACCGTGGGAAATTACGGCGCGGCGTCGTGGCATTCCACGTTGTTGCACCGTGCGAAATTACGACGCGGCGCCGGGCAAATCCGCGTTGTCGCGACGGGCAGTTTAACGTTGCGGTGCCGTGTGGAGTAGATGCAAGGTGCGGTGTCACGTTGTACCACGACGGCGTACCTTCTCATACTTCTCCAAACATTTTGCGATCAATCTGCAATTCGACATGGATCCCATAACACGTATTTTGCTCTTGTTACTTATAAGTAGGCTTGGGACGAATTATAAACATGTCAACAGATTCCCAATTCTATAGAATTCCAAATCTACAGAATTCCGATACTACAAATTCCCAATACTACAAATTCTCAGTACTACAAATTCCCAATACTACAGATTACCAATACTACAAAATTCCAAATCTACAGACTCCCAATACTACAAATTCTCAATACTACAAATTCCCAATACTACAGATTACCAATACTACGAAATTCCAAATCTACAGACTCCCAATACTACAAATTCCCAATACTACAGATTCCCAATACTACAAATTTCCAATACTACAAATTGCCAATACTACAAATTCCCAATACTACAAATTTTCAACACAACAGATTCCCAATAACACTGATTCCTAATATGCAGTACTACAGATTTCTAATACTATAGATAGGGCTGCCAACCGTCCCGCTATACGCGGGACGTCCCGTTTCTGGGGCTCTAAAGAATGGGTCCCGCAAAGGGTTGGCACGGGACGCCGATTGTCCCGCTTTTCAGGGAATACTAAACTTGAAATACTGATCCTATTAAAAAAATGGCGAAAATGACCAATCCCATTCTCCGAAACTACAGGTCTTAATAGTTGACAAACATGTATTAGTTTACAGGACAACCCGTAAGAAGTTTGTAATTTTTTTTATATTTGCTGCTACGGAACCCGAGTCCGACTCGCACTTGGCCGGTTTTTATCATTTAATACACTTTCTCACGCGTCCCGCATTTTATAACCAAGTCCCGCATATTATTCGTGAATGTACCGCATATCTGAGATATTTGGTTGGCAGCCCTAACTATAGATTCCCCACCCTTCTCAATAGATTATTCATGAATATATGAGCAGCAAAATATGTAAACATTTCCACTTTATTGTCAATGTCATAAAGGTGTAAAATGTATTAAACCTAAAAATACCTGTGCCCTATACCAGCGTACAATTCTACAAAATTGACAACTTTTTGTATGGGAGTTTATACAATTTTGTAGAATTGTACGCTTGTAAAGTTTTGTGGTATTGGGGCCTAATTTAATATACGTAATAACAAAATAATTAGGAGTCTTCAAGGACATATGCCAGAAATATTAAAAACCGGTTTCTAGCCCTGGGTCAACCAAGAAAGTGGTCTACCACTTTTCGTCTGTATTACTTGACCAATAGAGTTGATAAGCGGCAGACCAATTTTCTTATTGACTGTACCTAATAAAAACATTTGCCTAAACTAAAAAAAACCGGCCAAGAGCATGTCGGGCCATGCTCAGTGTAGGGTTCTGTAGTTGTCTGACCATAACGGACACAAAGGGGAATTATTTTTTATATCTTTTTTCTTATGTCCTGTTTTAAATCTGGCTTTTGGCTGAATTGCCATGGCGTTGCTTTAAAAAAATGGTGGGAAATAGCGGGAGTATATCAAAAGAAAAACTTAGTTGTGCGTTTTGAGGATTACAGTCACCATCATATAGTTGGTAGCATCCAAAGTGGTCAAATAGTTAGGTATGTACACCATATAAGTTGGATGCTACCAACTATGTGATGCTGAAGTTTATGAATAAGTTGGATGCTACCAACTATGTGATGCTGACTGTACTAACGGTAACTGAGCTAAGCTGCGGACAGACAGACGGAAAAAGCGAAACTATAAGGGTTCCTAGTTTACTACGGAGCCCTAAAAAGGAATAATCGGTCGTCCCCAGGTTTCTTTACATATTTACAAAACAACAGTTTTATTATAATAATGTATTTAATAGAGGTATTATGTTCTAACTTAAAAATATCACATCATAGAACAAATATTTATTTTATTTTATTGCAGAGTTGCCATCAGATATGTCGGAGCTGAGGAAGTTGTCACAAATATCTGAATGCACCCTAACCGTGTTCTTAAAAATAGTTTACTTTATAAGCAAAAACCCTAATCTTCCTTGGCAAATAGAAATAGTTAGTAGACAGAGCCATTAATCGTTGAAGGAAAATCAAAGGAAAAGAAAATATTGGATAAATCCATATCTTTCTATTATGAATCATGATGGAAGTCATTTCATAAGGAAGTACAAGGCACTGAAAACAAGTGATCACAAGTTTTATGATTATTTTAGAATGTCTGTGTCAAGTTTTGAAGAACTCTTATGGAAAATATCACTTCGTTTAAAAAAGCAACACGTAATGCATCTACTCCACACGGCACCGCAACGTTAAACTGCCCGTCGCGACAACGTGGATTTGCCCGGCGCCGCGTCGTAATTTCGCACGGTGCAACAACGTGGAATGCCACGACGCCGCGCCGTAATTTCCCACTGTGCGATAACGTGCAATGCCACGACGCCGCGCCGTTTTACGTTTACGGCGCCGCACCGTGGTCATGGGGCCGGGCCCTTGGCCGTAAAAAAGCAAATTAATGACTGGCTTGATTTGCAGGTTTGCACCCTTAAAATTTGTTGTCTGTGGTTTGTTAGGTATGTTTTCTTTGTGGGTAGTTCTAGTTTTGTACTTATTTTGATGGAGGCAAGTAGATCTGTCAAATTTCCTAAATTGTCAGTCGTCCGCAGGCCACGGGCCCTGTAAGGCGTTCGAAGCGTCGGGATGAAGTAAAATTTGGTTGATATAGGCGAGTTTATCCGTTTTTATAGTTTTATCTCATCGTTGTTTTAATGTAATGTAATGTTAGTTATATTTTGTGCTAATAAATTAATTTCATTTCAAATTCAAATTTTCCATTGGGCGGTCAACAATTTGCCTTTTTCTACCGGCAGGCTGGTTTGCCAGATAATAAATTTAATTACATAGGTCGATATAGCAAAAATGAGTAGGTAAATTTCGTCAGTTTGTAAAAACCTACCTTTCTCCTCTCCACGTTATTGTTACGTTGAGCCCGACTTGAAGTATTTCAACATAATCTGGGTTAGTGGGTTCCGTGCCGGGAGCTTCTCATTCGATAACGAGTGTAATGTTGTAATTATTATGAAGCTTAATTAACTTGACGTGGGATTATAAATATGATTGTATATTGTATCTTATGTTTGTCCTTTGAGGTCATTGAATTTGTTTGGGTGTTTTTTTGTTTTCCTGTTATTCAGACATCTATTGTTAGGTATTGTTCCGCTAGAACTACCAAGGCATTCAAAACAAGTAAGGTTAATGCAGGCAAGACCGTCTGTTAGGAAAGTCCGTCTACCAACTGATTTCCACCCCTAAATCAACAGTATAAGACGCATATTTGTCAGCCTCAGTAGCCTAGTTGGTAGTGACCCTGCCTACGAAGCTGGAGGTTCCGGGTTCGAATCCTGGCGAGGGCGTTATTTGTGTATTTATTTATCACAGATATTTGTTCCTTGGTCATGGCTTTCTATGTATTTAAGTATCTATATGTATCTATCTATTATATATATCGTCGCCTGGTACCCACATCACAAGCCTTAATTGAGCTTACCGTGGGACTAGGTCGATTTGTGTAAGATGTCCCAAGATATTTATTTTTTATTTATTATTTATTTATTTATACCTATAGAGTCTGATCAGCATAATTTTGCAAAAGAAAAATGCGGTAAATTAAAAAAAACGTGATCTGGAAAGTTTCCACACCAGTGGTAACATATTCTCTACTTAAATGTCAGTTTGACAATGACAGGTTAATTGATAGGTAAAATTATTGCCATGTAAATATAATATCGAAAAAATCTTGTGCAAATTAAAATATGCTGGACTTACCCAAACTGACTTTACATAGCTAAATACAGGGTGTTCCAAGAAGTAGTGATATAATGAAGTTGTGACGTATAGGACCTTGAAGGCTATCCGAATGCAGTGCGATCTTTATTTACGATGACGTGAATTAAGTATTAATAGTAGGTGCATGTTTTTTTTTTGCTAGGCTGATAGATAAGTCAACTCGGTATGGTGACATTTAATATTGTTATATCTTTGAATAATTTTATAAAAATAATTATGTTCTAGAAGGTAAACGAACCTATCTAAACTAATTTAAAAACGTTTTATTAAAAAAAAATTTTTAGAAGTTTATTTAAATTCCCATTTGCTAGTGTGGCTATAAAACCTATAACAAATGTCTTCATATCCAAGCTAAAGATTACATACAGTAAGACAGTAATTTGAACTAAACATCGCTCACAAAAAACATGTCAGTTTTTGCCAACTGACAGGCATTTGTTTTGACGTATCATTTATCCATTCTATAATTAAAATGTTTCAATCGTGTACTTTTGATACTGTTGATTGATCAATAAAGCCATTTAAAACATTTTTCCTCGGGTTTCATTGGTTATGTAAGCGTTTCCGTTTAGAACGGAACTAATATGTAATTAGTAGTTTGATACGGCAACAATGTTTGATGTAGGAAATTAAGAAATTATTCTGTTAATTAAGTACCTATAGCAGTTTACACTACTAAAGTGTTGCATTGCATTTGTAGGTTCCATTTATCAATAGAATCTAAAAATAATGCAAATAAACCTAAAAACTTACTTTATTCCTGAATCACGAACTTTTAGAACACAATCTTGGTTTTATGTATTACCAACTTCAATTCTGAAAATGTTTCATACATACATCATTAATCTAGTTGGCCTACCACGAACTCAAAACTTCGCAGAGATGTGTCTCTGTCACACCAACGAAGGCGTCATTAAAGTGACAGAAATTTGTGAATTTCGGAGTTTGCGGTAGGGCCATGAATAACGAATTTATAAATTCTTGTTTGACTTTAGTAGGCAGTAAGAAGAATACATTTGTCACCACTCCAACTTCTCCTGCGGGTGTCTTAAGAGTCGACTAAGGGATTGAAGTGTCACTGACCATGCTTTGATACAAGATTGATGATGGGCAGCAGCGTCATCATAGTGGACACTGGACACGTTACTGCGATCGCCAATGCGTCTATACGCATAGTTAATAGGAGAGGCCTACGTCCAGCAGTGGACTAACATAGGCTGATGATGTGAGACGTTAGTCGAGGAAACATTTCTTGGTAACTTAAGTGATAAAATAGTTAACATGTAACAATGGGACAAAGCAGTCACATAGAAAGTTCGCATTGAACTTCAAAGAGTGCACAGATGAAGAAACTCATTAGACCGCTAGAAGGCATTAAGTGCCTTTTACGGGGCTTTGGCAAGCCGTTATACCGTATCAGTCGTGTTACCGACCTAAGAAGGTAATAGTAATAACGAGTAAGTACCTTTTTACATTAATTCAGGACTTACTTAATAGGCTACTTGACCAATTTTTAAATTTGTCGTATTAGTACGGTCAAATCGTATATTAAACTCGCAAAACATGTAGTAAAGCTGCATTTTTGGTATGTTATTTAGACACCATAGGGCACTATAAAACCACATTTTGCAAGCAAAAAAAAGTTGTGCTAGTTACGTAGTACGTGAAAAACTGCGAAATTTACGGTCATTTTTCAGTTTCTGATTTTTATTAAAAAAACCTTACGTTTTTTGACATTATATGTTAGGAAGCGTTTAAAGATTAATAAATTTTCAACAAGTTGAGCTAACATGTATTACCGTAGGTTTTATAGTTTTAGAGATTTGCGACTTCTTAAAAGTACTCTTTTTTGTAAACTAACGCTATTTTGAGTTTTCCTAACGATTTCGGCTTAATATCGCCTCACCTAATTATGCTACGAAAATCATGCGATAATGACCTTATAGCGCACTTAATATTCTTTCGTTAAAGGGTAAAATCATGTCAGCAAACTTTGTAATTGAAAATATAAAGGCGTAATTCAAAAGGCAGTAGGCCCGCTATCTAAGTTTTTCATACAAATCGCAAGTCGTGTTGCAAAGCTGCAATTTTAGTATATTATATAGGCCCTATAAGGACGTACAAAAATGTATATTACAAGAAATACAAAAAAGGGATTTCGGCATAAGACGAAAAAAACTGAAAAATTATTGGACTTCTTTTACTTTTTGACGTTTAATTAAGAAACTATTATCTTTTTTATACTAATTGCTACAAAATTTAAAAAGAATATTAAATTTGAAAGGATTTGAGCTACCTTGCATTACCCTAAATTATATAGATTTAGAGATACGACATTTCAAAATGTGCCCTTCATTAAGTTAAGAAAATAAATGCATGTTTTGAAGCCTCGTATACCCCCAACTATAAGACTTACAGTAATTGTTATCGGCTCAATTTGTTCCAAATTTAATGTAGTTGTTATCTACGATTACTTTTTTTTTTCTTAGCGCGAACGATTTGCCAATACTTAGTGAATAGCTTTAACGTAACCTAAAATTTGTTTAATTTTTGATAAAAGGGCACTTTATGAAATGTCGTATCTCAAAATATATATAACTTACGGTGATGCAACGTAGCTCAAATCCTTTCAAATTTAATGTTCTTTCTTAGTTTTATAGCAATTAGTATCAAAAAGATAATAGATTTTTAGTTAAACGTCAAAAACTAAAAAAAGTCCGATTTTTTTTCCGTTTTTTACGTCCTTTGCCCAAACTATTATTTTGTTTTTCTTTTAATATACATTTTCGTATATATCTATAAGGCCTTTATAATATACCAAAATTGCAGCTTTGTAACTCGACTTGCGATTTGTATGAAAAACTTAGATTGCGGGCCTCCTGCCTTATGAATTTCACGTTTATACTTTCAACTACAAAGTTCACTGACCTAATTTTACCCTTAAATTAAAGAATATTAAGTGCGCTATAAGGTCATTATCGCATGTTTTTCGTAGCATAATTAGGTGAGGCGATATTAAGCCGAAAATGTTAGCAAAACACAAAATTTTATCTAGTTTACAAAAAGGAGTACTTTTTAAAGTCTCGAATCTCTGAAACTATAAGACCTACGGTAATGCATGTTAGCTCAACTTGTTGGAAATTTATTAGTCTTTAAACTTTTAATAACATATGATATCAAAAAACGTAAGGTATTTTAAATAAAAATCAGAAACTAAAAAATGGCCATAAATTTCGCAGTTTTTCACGTACTACCCAGCTAGCACAACCTTTTTTTGCTTGCAAAATGTGGTTTTATACTCCCCTGTGGTGTCTAAACAACATACCAAAAATGCAGCGATACTACTTGATTTGCGAGTTTAGGGTAAAATTATGTACGATTTGACCGTACTATATATTATTAATCAATATTAGATTAACGGAAAAAAAATTAAATATATTTTTCCCCTCACTAGCTCGTAAAGTGCTCGTTTATCCTTTAATACGAACGTGTAAAAACGCATATTATTATTCACATGTGTGGCAAAGTAATGATTTTGGTTTTGGAATAACAAAACGTAAAATGCTCATGGAAATTGTTCCATATTAATGATAATTAAATAATTTGTTTCAGAATTTAGTGTAAAATACAAACCTTTATATAATATGATGATTTTAACATATAAATCCTAAAATTCCATAAGTAACAATTGTTTTAGTGAATGATGATAAGATGACTAGATGCAATCACAAAACGCAGAAAATGTCAACGTCAACATTGTCAAAGAATATTATAGGTTATAATCTTTATTTACCGACTCGAACACGCATAAAAATAGTAAACTAAACAACTTTCAGGGTGTTCTGTTATAATTTTGTAAAAATAATGAATGATAATGATTTAATAATGCATTGGCGTTGGTGTGCAACTACAGGAATGTGTTAAAATCGTGCTGCGTTTACTTTTTCGTGGTAAGCTTACTGCGACAAAATCTTGCATTAAATACATGATGCATTTGGAAAATTATTATCACTAACCCGATTGATGATTGTAATGTGAACAAATAATTACCTTTTTTGAGTTTCCTCGCTATAGTGAGGGGAAAAGTTTTGTGTTACACACGGGTGCAAATGTATTTTACTTCTCGTATGTTTAAACACTCGCTGCTCAGGATTCTATTTTAGAACCACTCGCTTCGCTCGTGGTTCAACTATAGAATCCTTTCGCTTGCTCGTGTTTCAATTTCATACTCGCGGGTAAAATACAACTTTGCACCCTTGTATAACAAATAACTATTTTCACGACCTAGAAAACCGAAAAATTATAACTTAAAATATAAACTTTTGTTACCGCGCGAAAACGATACTAGTCATGTTAATGCTTGGATTATCTGTGGTGTGACGTCACTCAAACCGAAAACAAACATTTGACATGTTGCTTACGTTATGTCAATGTCACAGCAAACCAACATGCCTATATGTCCATGGCGAATTTCACTCGTATAAGGTTTGACATGAAGTTAGTTTAAGATCCTATGACGTCATATCATGGCCGACACCGTTTTCAGAGAACGAAATTAAAAAAAATAAAACAAATTTTTCAATAAAAAATATGTACCCATCAAACACTTTTAATACACCGTAATCGAAAAATATTGATCTTTTCAATAAATACTACAGAAAATAATAATTTTTTGCTCTAAATTTGATATGAGTCAAGTAGCCTATTCTGTATAATGCTAGGTAGATTGTGATTGGTCCTGTATTTACTATTTATCGTGCCACATGTCACTTGCATCCTTGATGGCCACGACGACAAATGATAATTATGGGATCATCACAAGCCCCACAGATGTCATATATACCATAGATCAAGCAAAAGTATCTACTTAGCGTGTCAAATGAACTCAGTAAAATCTACTGAGTTGTCCGTCTTTAATCGCAGCTTGCAGCTTTCGGGCGTCAAATTTTGTAAGTTGAAGTGAACAAAAACATTATTAATGCCTCCTTAAGTAATATTATGAAGGAATTGCTTCTCAAAATGGAGCGCGTAAGCCTTATGTTTGGATTAAAGATAAACCGATCAAAGACCAAGATTATGATCGTGGACCGTGTCAACAGCAACTGGCCCGAAGTGACACATATTGCGAACTGTGATGTGGTTCAAACCTACGTATACCTTGGGGCTTTAATCTCAAACAACGGCGGCTGCGTAGATGAAGTGAAGCGACGTATGGCCATGACCAGGACTGCGATGGAGAAGCTAAGGAAAGTATGGAGGAATCGCAACATTACCAAAGCCACCAAGGTCAGGCTCGTGCGAACGCTTGTATTCCCCATTTTTCTATACGCGGCAGAGACATGGACAGTGCGAGTGTTGGAAAAGGGAAAGATAGATGCTCTGGAAATGTGGTGCTGGAGAAAGCTGCTCGGCATATCATGGACAGACTTCCGTTCCAACGTATCCATACTCCAGGAACTCCGCATCACACAGCGCTTGTCGTCCATAGTACAGTCGCGCATATTGCAGTACTTTGGACATGTCTCTAGGCGAGATGGCGACTCCATAGAGCGACTGGTCGTGCAGGGTAAAGTGGAGGGAACCAGATCGCGCGGCAGATCACCTATGCGCTGGACTGACCAAGTCAAATCTGCAGTAGGAAGCCACGTAGCTGAATGCGCCAGACAGTCGGCCAACAGGGAGAGATGGCGGGAGATCGTGCGAAGAGCTGTGACCGCCTCTACCACCGACGTGGACGCCTCAACGTGACCACGACCGCTCTGCCAAGAGCGAAACGACAGAGAAGAAGAAGTAATATTAATTGCAACAACACAAAAAAATATGAATACTCAAGGGCCTGAGACATATTTAAAATCATAGGCAAGTAACAACTGCAATACGAAATCTGACACGCTCGGCCGCCATACAAATGAATGAACTTGTTTATTCTATCCAAATCTAATTCTGTGACAAGCCCATAGAAGAAAAAAGAGAAAAAGAGTATTTAGCGAGCGAGGTAGAAGGAATCGTTGGTATGGCCACATCCTAAGACGCCAAGACACCTACTCCGTGAAAAAGGCTCTAAACATCCCTGACCAATCACGACGTAGAGGACGACCACCCGCCACTTGGTGGGCAAATATGGAGAAAGAGATCCACAACGAGAATCTGAGTACGCAGACAAGCCAGAACAGAGTTCTCTGGCGCAGATGTACAAGGAGACCTGACCCCAGATAAACTGGGAATAGGGGTGGACAAAGAAGAAGATTAGGTAGAAGGACGGGCCGTGGGGACGTGGTGCTCACAGCATTTATAAAGAGCTCTCAAAGCGCCTGGTGGAGGCGACGGGTGACAGGAGGGCTGGTTGTTACCTTGCGCAACGTATTGGCATTGCCGTCCAACGCGGCAATGCCGCCAGCCTTCTTGGCACCCTGCCGCAAGGCACTGAGCTCGAACCCGTTTTTTATTTATAAATTTAATTAAAATTAAACTTGTTTTTGTAATGTTTTTCAGTAATTTTTAGGTTTATGTAGATTTTAGATCTAGTTTCAATTTTTTTTTGATCTAGTTTTAACTTTGATGTAGTAGTTAGCTCTTTGGTAAATAAATAACTGAACGGTAGAAGGAATAAGAGTGGAATCACAGATAAGGTAGTTTTTCTTGGGTTTTACCTCAGCATGTACCTATAACTATACCTTTTAACTGCTTAATTAACTTGATGTGCCAATTATCCATTTCGTGACTCCATTGAGCGAAAAACCGGATCTCATACCTAATATTTCGACCGAAAAAATATTCTAGGAAAACACATGTTTGGTACGACAAGGTACCTTAGGCGCACGAACAGTACGTTTTTTCAATGCTTATCACTAGACACTTTAAATGCCGGTTTTTATATAGGGTGTAAGTTTAATACTGACGAAGCTTTTAAAGGGTGTTAGTTTAGGATATAATAAGTAAATTGAGAAAGTTATCTCAATTTACTTTGCTTAGAATTAGAGCAAATTAATTATCCGAAATAATTAGGTGCGCAATGTAAAGCGATACACTCAAGTTAAACGCTCGTTGACAGCTAATTTCAATAGAAGATGATGTAACCGCGTTATCAATATTAACGAATCTACCTACCTTGCTGATCCGAAAATGTAAAAAAAAACTGTGGGGTCACAATTAGATGTAAGTTAAAAAAAAACCTCGATCTATTACTAGGTACACTAATGAACTGGTTTAATTTATTAAAACTTGTTCCACAATTTTTTATATGTGATTCACGGGTGTAATCACGGGCTATTTCCATTCCATGGTATTTTGGGACATTTTCTCGTATAAGGATCAAGTGATCTTGTAATTCTGAGTAGAAATCACACGAAAAAAGTATTTAAAAAAATTGTTGTCAAATTTACGCTGCATTAAATTGGCCTTGCTATATAGGTGTGCACTATTTGTTATCAGAAATGAAAGCTTTTATCTACTTTTAGTTTAGGAATACTTTTAAAATGTTATTTTGTTTTAAGTAGTTTGTTTCAACTAAATATATCACCATCAAAAAAGAAAAAAAAAAAAAAAGTTCACACATTCGGAAACGAAGTCTCCTTATTAGTAGGTTTCTTGGAATCACTAACCTTGACCACTAAAGTTGAATATTTGCACTAGACAGGAATGTAGAAAAATGTTGATAATTCTAGAGATGACGTTGTTGACAAAACATTTTCTAATTTCTTAGGTTTAATTTATGCTGACAAGCTTGGCATTTAGTTTCAGATTTATATCACAGCCACTCCTTTACTAGGTTACGTGTTTTCTATATTTATGTAATATTTATTTTGACAAGATTTGTTTTATGTTTTGCAATCTTTATAGTTGAAATGTAGGGTAGGGTAAGATGAATCAGGAGCATTCCATGAAAACGTGTCGTAAGCGACACTGTCTTTTCAACAAAGTTGGGCAAAAAGTAATATAATTACTCCTTCAGATTACTTTTGTATGTGTACTTTGTAATATGTATTTATTACAAAGTACACATACAAATGTAATTTATAGAAGTAATCATATTACTTTTTGCCCAACTCTGCTTTTCAATACTTTTGAAAAATTAAATTAGTAAGCCGAGTTACGGTATAGTAACATATCAAGGCTTTAAGGTTGACACCATAGCGACACGTAAGCGACAAAAAGTAGACGTTTTCATGGAATGCTCCATCATACAAATAGCTGTTGGCAATGTCTGTCAAATCGAATGTATGTTTTATAACTTGTCGCTTCATACGTATATTTTGTGGAACAGCTCGTATTGTTTTATTAAATAATTTTGAGCTGTATTTTTTAAGTAGTGACACTACTATATCGTCGATTGTAATATGAATTAATGTAACCACCAAAATGACGAAATTGAGTTAAGTATACCGTTCGACTGCAAATTTCCTGCTCTATCGAACGGTGTATATAAAATATTGATATCTAGAAAAAAATGTCGAATACGTTAACAAAAACTTTGCCATTTTATTAGGTTTCTATGTTTTTTATTAACGTAGGTAAAGGTTTCCAAAAATCATAGATAATATTTTAACGTAAGTATGAATTTGTAAGTACAAAACATGTTTTTCCTAATGTACTCACCATATTTTTCTAAACGTCACTGCTGTAAGCGCCGTATGCATTGTATGGCTCATAAGCAATTCGGTTTCAATTTGTGAGTTACACTAAATTCCGAAATCCACTTTTGATGATTTTCATTGATTTGTTAACGTATCTCCAAATTTTTTGAAAATATTTAACGTAAGCACCAGCCATTTCCTGAACTATAAGTGTGGTCGCAGTTAGTAACTGTCTATCAAATAGACCTCTCAAAAATAAAACAAACAAGATGAACATAATTTCAATAGGATAATTAACTAAAAAGATACAACATACTTTATAAATGTCCGTTTCGTTTTTTGGCCCTCCTGAAAAGTCGTCATTTGGTGCTTACATTAATTCATATTACAACTGACGATATATGTATATATAATTTTAAATGTCGGAATTTTTTCTTTGGTATATGACATCTAATATTTAAATTGACGGTTTAAGTGGTTAATAATAATAGTGTACTTATAATACAGGCTTTAAACTTGAATAAAGATAATTATCATATCTGTAATGGCATACTTTATTTTGAACGAAAGTCCGTCATAATGCGTAATAAGGGTTGGAAATCAATTGGTAGACGGACTTTCCCGCATTGACCGTACCTAATAATTCATAGGTAATGAAGGTACCGACTTACTTTTGTGCTAAATAGTTGGTTAAAATAATTACATGATGCCTGAATTAAACTAGTAAGTTCTTACGTAAGTTGTAGGGACAGAGCTGTACTAAGGAAGGACAGGTGAATATATGCTCTGTATCTCTTTTCTTAGTACCTATAGCTCCATTCCTAAAACTTCAAAAGAGGATTGTACAAGTTCTTATTGGGTCGGCAACGCGCATGTGACACCCCTGGGGTTGCAGGTGCCCATAGGCTACGGTGACTGCTTTTCATCAGGCGGGCCGTATGCTTGTTTGCCACCGACGTGGTATAAAAAAAAAACTTACGTAAGATCTCAAAGGTGTAATCCTGACCTTATACTATTGATAATAATATACTATGAACTTAGAAAGTAAACCGGCTATATGACCTAATATTAAATGTGACATTACCACAACATTTTAAATGCCCTTGAAATAATTTATTGTCAGGTGCATTATAATTTGCATTTCTTAGCTATTATAATTCAGATTAAGAGGCAAAGCGTGTAGCCGTGTACTCTACCAAGGTCGTGGTTCGATGCAGTGGCGGATTAAACTAACAACAGTAGTAGGACTAACTACGGGTCCCGTACGAGGTGCCCCGCGCGGAAACGGGCATCGCGCTTCAATTCTAAAAATTCGAGTACTGGCAATTTTTTTACTGGTATCGATTTTTCAGAACATTAGATACATCGGAGCACCCAAGATCATGGCATTAGAGTGCATGTACTGCATGTTCAGATATTAAGTCATTTCCTATGAAATTGGCGTTTTGTATGGAGAATTTTGTGAACAGTCTCTTTTCCATACAATGATTTCTGTGTTTATTTTTTAAGGTACTCTCATACATGTATACCTATTCCAAACATATGAACCGGCAGCATATGGCAAGAATTATTTTCAAAGCGTATTTTTGTATAATAATTAAGGAAACAAACAATAGTATAATATCTAAGTTATACATATATCTAAGTTACTCATTACTCATTAGATAATAAAATTAGGGATCAACTAAAGTCCAAGACTAAAAACACCAATTTCATAGGTAATGACCACAGATGTCATATATACCTACCATAAGATCAAGCAAACGTATCTATTTAGCGTGTCAACTGAACTCAGTAAAATCTACTGAGTTGTCCGTCTTTAATCGCAGCTTGCAGCTTTCGGGCGTCAAATTTTGTAAGTTGAAGTGAACAAAAACATTAATAATGCCTCCTTAAGTAATATTAATTGCAACAACACAAAAAAATATGAATACTCAAGGGCCTGAGACATATTTAAAATCATAGGCAAGTAACAACTTCAGTACAAAATCTGACAAGCTCGGCCGCCATATAAATGAATGAACTTGTTTCTTCTATCCAAATCTAATTCTGTGGTAATGACCCAATATTTGAGCACCACTTCGATAATTATAATCTCATGGCAAGTATTATAGTGGTGACCGGTTTACTGGTCTCATAAACTCGACTCGACCAACGGGATCGCGGGCATTGCGCACGATTACGTCACGCGCTTTCGTGAGAACCTGCGCATTGTGCGCGCGCGTCACTTTCCTTGTCACGGCACGAACATCCGTCGCTTCGATCTACTTGCACTTTCTGTAGTGTGTGAAAGAAAATTTGCATTTTATTTGTCAGTTGTAGTTGAACAACAAACGGGCCTTAATAGCATAAACTTGTGTTTAATTTTTAACCGACTTCAAAAAAGGAGGAGGTTCTAAATTCGACAGATTTTTTTGTTGTATGTATCATCATCATCATCAGCCTATGATAGTCCACTGCTGGACGTAGGCCTCTCCTATTGACTATGCGTATAGACGCATTAGGAGGTAAATGCTCATAATCGCCACGCTGGGCAAGCGGATTGGTGATCGCAGTAATATGTCCACTATGATGACGCTGCTGCCCATCATCAATCTTTAATCAAATATGGTCAATGACACTTCAATCCCTTAGTCGACTCTTACGACACCCGCAGGAGGAGTTGGGGTGGTGACAAATGTATTCTTTCTGCCGTCACCACACGGCCATTTTAACAACAAACGGGCCTTAATAGCATTAAACTTAGGTATGTTTAATTTTTAACCGATTTCAAAAAAGGAGGAGATTTTCAAATCGACTGATTTTTTTTGTTGTATGTATGTTACCCGATATCTCCGAGAACCATGAACCGATTTGATTTTTTTTTGTAATCGAACGTGTATAACCCATTGATGGTCCCTTTGGCACCAAGTTGGGGTCTGATGATGGGATCTTGGAGAAATCTAGGGAACTCTTCACATGTTATAGGTACCTACATGTATGGCGCTTTTGGTAATTTTAATTCATTTACAAGCATTTGCATTCAGAAAGTGGGAGTTGATGATAGGAAACCAATGATGGAAACAAATCGGAGATCTTGGAGAAATCGGTTGAAATCGGTTTTTTAAATTAAAAATTTTTTTGATTATAGGTACCCTGACGTTTTGGGCATGACGTTACACCCGTGGTCGCAGGCAGACTCCGTAGCCTAGTTGGTAATAACCCTGCTTATGACGCTGGAGGTTCCGGGTTTAAATCACTACAGTGAGAAAATGTATCCAGTTACCTCGGTATAAGGTCAGGATTACACCTGTGAATTCTTACGTGAATTGTGTGAACGAAAAGTTTTCCACTTTTTTGTAACAGAGGTATTTTTTATATATGATTTATACACAGAATCGTTTGGCAACTTGGCTAAGCATCCAGGGTCGCGTTTTATAAAGTTACAATTTACAATTTCGCTGTTTGCCTCTCTTTCTAGCCAATATGTGCGTGCGTTAGAGAGGCAAACAGCGAAATTGTAAATTGTAGCTTTATAAAACGCGACCCAGGTGTGAATTTCCTTATCTCATTCCTCAGTATAGCTCCATCGCTACAACTTACGTAAGAAATAACGGTTGTCATCCCGACCTGCCACAAGGGCCCGTTTTAGGGCTAAGGTGGATATGTTTGCTTGTTTGAGTTCATTCATTGAATAGGTACCAATAACTGAGAAGTGCATTAAAGAGACGCCCACCCACAAGATAGACAGACGACCTTATGAAGGTCGCCGGGATACGCTGGATGCAGGTCGCATCTAACCGGTACATGTGGAGGTCCAGAGGGGAGGCCTATGTTCAGCAGTGGACGTCTTATGGATGATGATGATGATGATGATGATGATGATGATGATGATGATGATGCATTAAAGAGCAATTCTCAAAAAGTTCGTATATTTGGATTACGTCTTCGACATTGATAAAAATTATCAAAATGTAACAAAATGTTTCATAAAAATATTTTGGAACGTTTTGGAAATGTGGTGGATCTGGCTCAGCATGATTTCCTGAACCAATTTTTATCCATATCGAAGATCCAAATGTAAAATTTTTATGAGTAATGCTCTACAAGGATGCAAAATATGCAAATACCAATAAAAC
Organism: Thaumatotibia leucotreta; assembly: GCA_025490895.1. Taxonomy (NCBI): domain Eukaryota; kingdom Metazoa; phylum Arthropoda; class Insecta; order Lepidoptera; family Tortricidae; genus Thaumatotibia; species Thaumatotibia leucotreta. The sequence continues at coordinate 34,016 of JALPQI010007284.1, read as the reverse complement.
CTGCGATATTATTCTTATCATTGTAAACAGTGACGAAAATTACTCCGATATCTGGTTACTACAGATGAGGCCGTGTGGTGACGGCAGTAAGACTACATTTGTCACCACCCTAACTCCTCCTTCGGGTGTCGTAAGAGTCGACTAAGGGATTGAAGTGTCACTGACCATTATTTGACAAAATATTGATGATGGGCAGCAGCGTCATCATAGGGGACACATTGCTGCGATCGCCAATCCGCTTGCCCAGCGTGGCGATTACGGGCATTTATCCTAAATACGCATAGTTAATAGGAGAGGCCTACGTCCAGCAGTGGACTATCATAGGCTATGATGATGATAGGAAGGCATGTGCTAGTCATGTCACTGTCATTAGTGAAATAGGCCCCATCAATCTGTCCCTCTTCAAGAACAAAATAAAGGAAAGCAAAAACTTGAACAGTTTATCGCAAAAGACCTTGTAGAATAGTTTGACGTTTTTGGGTCAGTAAGTGGCCACCGTCCGGTATAGTTCACGTGAAGTAGTTTTTGTGGAGAACTGCCTTTCCTTTCATTCCGTGTTCTGCCACACCTGCTTTTATACTAGATAACTGAATTTTAAGAATTTAGCCAGACATTTTTCTAGCACAGTTAAATAGTTGACAAAATAAAATATCGACACATACTAGTAGGTACCTAAGTGTTTTCCTTGGAAACGTGAATGTCTTACATTCATCGCATAAACAATATGGGTTTTTTGGACTAAATATTTTCTGAGATGGAATAGGAATATTGCTTTCGTTTTTTTCATTATTAAGCATACATAAAATAAAAATGGAAACTATTTGCCGATATAGACATGGCTGGCATTCATACAATTCCTCTGCTACTACAGCAATTTTTACCTATATAATATTTACTTTAAGACTCACTTCTCATTCTTATTATATGGATACTTATTTTACGTTGTCGATTCTCCAATTGTGCTACAAAAATTCTAGGTATACTCGTAGTTATGAGTTTTGTATCTGTTATGAGTTGGAATAGCTATTGCTGCAATCCCTGCTTTCTAAAATTAGTGCCAATTACCACAACAACATATTCCTTCTTACATGCGGATCTAATGAAAACGCTAAAACGTATGTTTGTTCTATTATACACTGGAGGCTGGTGTTTCGCAATACCTGTTTGTGTCTAACCAATGCGCTTTACGATGTCATGTCCGATCGGAAGTCCAATACATTAAGCATGTAGGTATACTAGTTACACAACCCTGTTAGATAACCCGCGACACTTCGGCATGTGCCGAAAATATCCGCTTTCTAATTGAAATCTCCATCTGGATAAGTCGATAATCAAGACAACACGTACCAATCTAGAGATTATTTAACAGTAATTGGTATTCAACGCTAATCTTTATCACGTTAGGTCATCGGTAGCTCTGAATAAATGCATAGAACATTCCGTTTGATTGGTCGTTGCATCACGGTGGTAATTATTGCAGAGCAGTGCATCGTGGACATGTGAGAGTGGTCCACGGTTTCCACCAGCAAGTTACCGAATCGGGTCATGTAAGGGCACCCCGGAAGGTCGCTTTCTCTGCTGGAAGACATTACGTGAACATCGTGACCGCCTAGAGTTTTTCTTAAAAGGATCGTTGCTTTATTGAGCTTAAGCAATTCCGCGTGGGCTTTCGTTTGGGTCCTTGTGATAATGATCAGCAAGCACGCATTACGAATTGAATAAAACGGCATATATTGTAACGTTCAACACATTAATAATATTAGTCAATGGTTATCGCAATAAGCTTTCCTGGTTGCTCCAATTAAATTGCTATAATGTGTTCTAGTTTAGTAACTGTCCCGAGAGATCGCAATGGCAATAAATCAAAATGGCGGATGGAGTAACACACGAACACTCAGGCTATTAGTTTACTAGCTATCATTATATTGTGCATGGATGACAAATGAGCCAAGTGACTAAGATATTTAAGGTCAATGTTTTAGTACCTCCATTCATTACATTATGGTTGAACTAAATACCAAAGATGTTAGAGTATAGATACTTAATATTTAAGGGAGGGAAGAGAAGTATGTCACTTCAATTTGAATAAGCAGTCTTGTTTTAATATATTTATTTTCAAAACTACAATTTATGTACATAGATTAAATCTAACTAATCTACTTAACCTAACCTATATCTAAGATTGGCCCTTGTGGCATTGTACCGAGGATGCTGGCGGCATTTCCTCGCTGTATCGCAATACTGATGCGTTGTGCGAGGAAGTCGCCAGCTCTTCGGTCTTTAGTTACATCAACCAGACGTTTCGCGATCTCAGCAAACAATTTGCGTGCGCTGGGGCCCGGTCTTTGATAAAACATACAAACCTAATAACAGCTGTGCCGTGTGGTGACGGCAATAAGAATACATTTGTCACCACCTCAACTCTTTCCGTAGGTGTCGTAAGAGTCGACTAAGGGATTGAAGTGTCGTTGACCTTTTATTTATGGAAGATTGATGATGGGCAGCAGGGTCATCATCAAGGATCGGACAAACGTCCGTCATTTTGAAAACATAACCCTGTTCCTTAAAGTAGAGACTTCCTTATCTTATGATGTTAACTTATTTATCTTATAAGCTATTATTAAAAACACTATCACAAAGTATGTGTTTAGGAGATCGCATGGAGATGCGATGTGATTTTTACTTGTACACAATATGATTGTGACTTTGTGACCCATAACCATGAACAATATAGAATTTTTGATAATGAATTTCGATGTATCGAGTGCATAATATCTTCTTCGGTTATCGCAATAATTATTCATGAAATACAACTAATTAAACTGATTATATATATCGAGCATATTAATTTATTTTACTTCAATTGTTTATTGGTCATAATCATGATATGTAAGTATAACTTGTACAAGTAAGAAACAGTTGGGAATGGGATCTCCTAAATAGATACTTTGTATTAGTGTTATTAAAAAAACATGTTAAATAAAATATGTTAACATCATAAGATAAGGAAGTCTCTACGGTACGGAACAGGGTTATGTTTTCAGAATGACGGGCGCTTGTCCGATCCTTGGTCATCATAGTGGAGTGGACACACTATTGCGAACGCCAACCCGCTTGCCCAGCGTGGCATGGGCATGTACCTCTTAATGCGTCCGTATGCCTAGGTAATAGGAAATGACATTGTCTAGTATTGGACTAACAAGGAGAAGCGAAAACGTGAAGCGGCCTGGGTGCTCACACATATTTGAGCAGGATGATGACCGCTCCGATATATCTCCGGTCTTCCGGTTGCAACACCGAGTGGGGCGCTCTACGTGTCGCGCCTGCATTACTTCGCCGTGCCCAACGATGTGGTGGAGTACGTCCGCCGGAAGACGGGTTACTCGCTGAGGGTGCAGCAGCTGCGGTCACTCCACTACGTGCACTTTAGCTCGTTCTTGGTGCGCGTGCCGCGCCCGCTGCAGGCAAACTGCCAAATTCTACGCCAGATCAGACGACGCAACGCGGGGTTACGTCGTTATGTCGCCTAAATCAAACTAGTTTTAAGTTGTTTTTATATTTTTGTAGTTCACAGTGCCTTTCTTAGTGTTATAAATGCAATGCTGTGTAACTTATTTATATAAAAAATGAACCAATATCTTATGGTGACTTAGTAGGTGGTTCAATATTTTCCCATCTGTAAGCAAACTGCAGGTGTTTTCACTATAATGTTTTACTAAACCGCAAAGTTTATATGATTATTTCGCTTATAAGCTCTGAGAAACCCATTGGAATTTGTGTATTGATTCTACGGAAGCTGCCTTCATAGTAGTCATTAAAATACATCTCATTGTAAAAATTAAACAATACGATAGTATACTATTTACTACCAAGTTCCTAAGATAATTAGTTATTATAACTCGGAACTTATTGTAATAAGACAAAGTCATTGAAATAGGTTCTATCCCACGGAAGTACCGCTTGGTTACCTACCACTGTTTTCAGTTGTGTGAATCACACAATAACATTTCATTATAAAAATGAAATAATTAAAATAATACTTTAGATGGTTGGCGGTCCTCAACTGTGCGCTTTTCTCGTAACTTCCTGCCTCGCACAGCTAAACTTTGGAACGAACTGTCACAAGGGGTGTTTCCGGACCGATACGACCTTCAAACCTTCAAGAAAAGAGCGTACTCCCACCTTAAAGGCCGGCAACGCATTTGCGACGCCTCTGGTGTTGCGGGTGTCCATGGGCGACGTTAATCGCTCTCCATCAGGCGATTCGTCTGTTCGTTTGCCACCTATAGCATAAAAAAAAAACTCATACCTTTTTAGTCAGTCATAAAGGTACCTACTAGGGTTTGCAAGCGGATCCGAAAATGTATGAAGGATCCGGATAATACGGATCCAGATCCGGATAATTGCATACATTTTGGATCCGGATAGCGAACCCTAGTACCTACCCTTATGGTTTCGCCATATCCGTCTGTTCGTCTTTCTATCCGCAGCATAACTCCTTGGCCGTTGTACCTACTTACTAGTATTTTGCAATTTGGTATAGGAATTCATATTAATCACGCCGACTAAATGGTACAATAAAATATAGAAAAAAAATATTGTCGGGTACCTCCGCTACTCGTAATGTGAGGATGTTTTTTTACATTGCTTTAATCGTAAAGTGTGCCGTATCGTTGATTCTAAAAAGGGTTACGAGATACATTTTTTTACTAAAGACAATTTTTTCGTAGATAACCGCTCCAGAAAAAATTGTGTCAGGCTAACTTTTAATCCGTGGGATTAAAATATGTATATAAAAAAGCAATTAATCATGGGCTTAAAGAAAACTTTATGTGAAAATATTTTATGGACGGGTGACTCGGAAAAATGTGCTAGCCCAGCTGAAGTAGAAAATTATAATTACAATAAGCTCGACTAATTAGTCGCCTTCAATTTAATTGTAGGTCTATTTTCCCGCAGACATAACTGACATTGAATTGTGATGTGTGTGTTTATCATTAGTTCTGTGTTGTGTTGTGTGTGACATTGAGAACATTCTCACTTGTATAAGGCCTTGCATATCGCAGATGTGTGATTATTGGGCGTGTTTTGATACTTATTGTGGTTTGAAACGACCTTAAGTCGATTCTGCGAATAACTTTGACAACCACGCCACGTAGCGATGATTGAGTGGATTAATAGGTAAAATTTTATTTCTTTTAGTTATGTCCCGTTAGCCAACGGATAGTAAAAGTATAGTGTATCGTGTTACTGATACAATTTGAAAGCCTTAAAAGTGACTTATTTAGGGGCTACTTAACCAATAACCATCTTCGAATAAAATGTATCTGTTAGATAAATTTTACGGTGCGTTTCTTTCATATGCCTGGGGAAAAGGATAGCGATATTTTTATTTGACGGATATATATCCAGTGATTGTGAAAAATGTCGTTATAACAAGTCTTAAGGCTAAGCTATCAACTCGTTATCTGTGTGTTTTGAGTTAGTCATATACTTTGGATTATGTATCGTATAGTACTTAAAGGACCCATCCCAGAAATAACATATTCACGTAGTGGCACTTTTCTATTCTGTGTAAGATTGCCCCAACGATATTTATTATTTAAGGAGAAAAGTACGCTCTGTGGCGTACATTGTGAGAGGCCTATGTCCAGCATTGAACTGAAGCGGCTGATTATGAAAGAGAAAAGTTATCTTGCACAAAAATGGCGATTTAGCAAGCGAGCTGATTTAATACGCGCGGAACCGAGTTAGTGGGTGTATTCTAATGGTCAGCGAGGCGGTTGCAAGGAGCCGCTGGTTAGGGTTGCCACTCTTCTGTGGATATTAAATGATTATGCCTTAGTCGGCTCTTACGACTCCCATGAGAAGAGTCGGGGTGGTGACACATGTATTATTATTGCTCACCACACGGCTTAAAAGAAAAACGCAAAAATTATAAATGCAACAGAAATAATTACTATCGACATTTGTAATCATAGTCCTGATAGTTGTTACTGCGAACGGTTTAATAGCGAATAGTCTCGACCAACATCTCTCTCTCTCGCTAAGTGGCTGCATCCAGGGTCAAATGCAGAAGGCAGTATCGGATACGGCGCGGATAGGCCGTCCATGGGGCTTAGTACGTGATTAGTGCTACAGTATGTCGCCGCGAGATAAACTATCCATCCTTCTTTTGTTCATATAGTTAGTAAAAGATGGAAAATCTATCTCGCGGCGACATACTGACGTACCAAGCATGTGCTTCGCATACATATCGTGAAACACGTTGGCAGATATATTTTTTACGTATTAGTATTAAATAAATATATCAATCTTGTTAAGTGAAAGTGAAAGTGGAATCAAGATTTAAGGTTTTAAGTTGGGGATGAAATCAAGATTCTGGTCTAAAAGTGTGCGATTATGGAATAATGCAAGTTTTTAGGTTTGTTTACTTTTTTTTTCGATTTTACTGACGAATGGTATTGTGCGTCTTCATCCTAAATAAAAATAGTAGATTGTGTCACAAGGGATCAAAATAGTATATTTCTGGCGTAGGCGTATATTGAATCCTTCATTACGCTCAGGCTTCCACAATTGAATCCCGACCATAGGGAGGGATTCTAAAGTGGAATCCTGAGCGTAATGAAGGATTCAAGCGTTAACGCCCAAGACGAAATAATATTGATACCGTGTACTACTTTTCACACCACCTATGAGAAAAATAAAAGATATATCACATATTTCATATTTATGCAAATAATCGATTCTGAAGAATTTTTTATCAATTATGAACGTACTGTTTATTTTTATATTTCATTGTAATTTTTTAGGCTGGCAATAGAAAGTCCTTGAACAGAAAAGTGCCACTTTGATCCCTCCTAGCAGGGAAGAAAAGACCCGTATTCGTATAGGTGGTGTGAAAATACATAATAATAACGTCGTGTGCCATCCCTGAGTACGCGAGTTGCGCAAGCTTTAATAAGTAGCTCTAAAGTCGCTCCACATTCGCTTTGTCTCGAGAGCTGGCATTCCATCGGCCACTGGGAACTGTAGTTACCACGAACAGGGGCCTAGCCAAAACGATAATTTGTAGATTCAGCTAGGAGCTCGTAATTGAAAATCGTGAATTTGGATAATCTCTCTTAGTTCAGTCAGGCTTTAGAGTGAGACATTCTGAGAGTCGAATGTAAATATCATGATTAATACAGCCGTAATGTCTGTAAGTGCTGGACATATGAATGAATGAAAGTTTATTCAAAAGAACATATGGTGCATTACAGTAGATGTTATAAATATTTACATTGGGATCCTTATTATGTTCTGCCATAAGGCAAGTGAAAATTGATTTAGTCATGACACGTCAAAGCTATGTATGTGTAGGTATATACATACAGGGTGTTTTTTTTTCGACCGTTCAAATTCTACGCAGTGAATGTGTAGGTCATACTCACCAACTTTTACTATGGGCACAAAGTCGAAATCGCGAAAAAAAAATCTGCTGTTTCATACAAATTGGCGGCATTACGCCGGCCGAAATGTATGAAACAGCTGATTTTTTTTTCGCGATTTCGACTTTGTCCCCATAGTAAAAGTTGGTCAGTATGACCTATACATTCACTACGTAGAATTTGAACGGTCGAAAAAAAAACACCCTGTATATTGTGTTCATGCAATGTCTTCCACATAAACTAAGAATATTGGAGAATATTGGACAAATAGACTCCATCGATCGTCACAATGACTGATCCTGCGCCACCCGCATTCAGCGGACTCCTTCAAAATTCACCAGCTCATCAGTCCACCTTGAGGGAGGCCTACTAAGCGGTACCGTGAACGTCAAATGATCTGCCTCTAGTATTCCGATGTTTCTAAAAGACAGCAATCTGAAGCTGCAGGGTCATATACGCACTTCTATAGCACTTTCGTGATAAAAATGCGAGAAAACCTATGGCTAATTTCCATATAAAAACGAGTGAAACCCGCGTTGCACCAAATTGCATGACCGTTTCAGGGCCGCGCCATGTTTTATAACAATTAAGAAACCTACACGTCAAACAATCGCGCTTTCTGTTTTATTGTTCGCGATTTGAGAACTTGCTGAATTACGAGTATGATTAATTATGGAAGGTATACATGAGGTAAGACTTAAAAGCAATGTTATAATATAAAACCAGTTCCTATCCATTTCCATAGTAGGTGCTTTGTTTTAATTTCATTATTTTTACAATTACAATTTATAAAGGTATTTTATTTAGAATTTAATGGGCCAGCCATGTCTAACTAAATGTTGAGTGGAATAATTCTCGTCCCCAATTTACGTACTAAATAAAATATGGAAGTTGTGCGCTTTAAGAACGCTTTATTCTTTGAAACGGTCCTGAAATATCGTTGACAAGTGTCACCCCGTTCTTCTATACATCACGCTAATGAATTTCTATAACATATATATGTAAACTTAAACCGCTATTTCAAAATTGTTGTGATTGGCCCATCAAATTTTTATTTGGCTACATTCTATTTATATTTGTCAAAGATGTTTCGCCAACATATATTTTGCGCAGTGTTAGAAAAAGCGGTAGGTAGGTATGTCCTGCCCATATCGGCTCAATTGCACAATTGTTTTTGGAGGCATTTCTGAGCTAGCGTTAGATGTCCATGTTTATATCCGGTCGCAGTCCCTAAATAGTCCCTATATAAATAAAATTGAAAGCGATGATTAGGTACCGCGAAACAGTTTTCGTTGGTTCATCAAATTAAACTGTGACCTTGCATTTGGGCGGTTTTTAAATTACATTACCTCTTTTAGTTATAACATAACAAACGCATCGGTAAATCGGCCACCCGTGTCTAACTAAACTTGTAGTTTGTTGGTACTTAAATAGTTGTCGTCCCTAATAGTCCTTATATCAATAAAATGTACCGCGATACAATTTTCTGGTATGTGATCTTCGCATTTGGCCGGTTTTTAAAATACATTACCGCTTTTAGTCATAACATAACAAGCGCATCGGTAATCGGCCACCCGTGTCTAACTAAACTTGTAGTTTGTAGGTTCTTGAATAGTTGTCATTCTTATTAGCCCCTATACCTATATTACCTATCAATAAAATGTACCGCGATACAATTGTCTGGCATGTGATCTTCGCATTTGGCCGATTTTTAAAATACATTACCTCTTTTAGTCATAACATAACAAGCGCATCGGTAATCGGCCACCCGTGTCTAACTAAACTTGTAGTTTTTTGGTGCTTAAATAAATAGTTGTCGTCCCTAATAGTCCTTATATCAATAAGATGTACCTCGATATAATTTTCTGGTATGTGGTCTTCGCATTTGGCCGGTTTTTAAATTACATTACCTCTTTTAGTCATAACATAACAAGCGCATCGGTAATCGGCCACCCGTGTCTAACGAAACTTGCACTTGAATAGTTGTCGTCCCTATATAAATTGAAAGCGATGACTATGACCGCGAATCTCGGTCAAGGCCGCCGCGGGGCGCAAGGCGTGGGCGCGAGCGAGCATAACCGGCGTCGCTGTCAGATATATCGGAGTAGTTATGGTGCTCAAAAATATCTGAACATGCATTCTAATGCCCCGGACACGACATTGGTCTAAGGCGACCAGCGGCGAACGAATCCATGAGTTGGAGCGGGATGCCGATATGGCTATGGAGATGGTGCTCACCATACGTTTTCCGCTAAGCCGGTCGCCTTAGACCGATGTCGTGGCCGGGCCGTAAAGGTGCCTTTAGATCAAACGAGCATTCGCTCTTTCTATCTCCCACTCTACGAAATCAACGAATTTCGTCGAATCACGTTTTATGTAAGGAATGAATTTCGTAGAATGAGCGAATGCTCGTTTGGTCTAAATGGACCTTAACGCTATGACAATAGCGCCTTTGTGAGCCCAAATATCGGATGGCGACTGCAGTGTGCATTGAAATATGTACACATTTTTTCGTCTAAAATAATTGCAATAAGGCGAAAAAATCTAGGTACAGTATATTGTTGTACTCAAGGGCCCTGAAATATTATATTTCGAGGGTCTAATGGAGGTTTCCATAACATGCAATTACAATTTACTGCAAATCGAGATTTTCAATATTTAGTCCATGTTTAAATAGGTATTTAGCAAACGGGTTGCTCAGGTAATTTAAGTCGATAATTGCTCGATACGTGTCATCATGATGAGGATCCTCTAAATGGATCGAAAATTATCGATTTAAATTACGTGAGTAACCCGTTTGCTAAATATTTAAATATGTTTGAGCCTCACGTTAGTTATAATTAAAAAAATTTAGTCCATGTCTTAAATTTTTGTAAAATATTGACAAAATCAATCGGCCACCCTGTTTCAGAGAACGCCAGTAGAATTTCTCGCGTAGGTACTTACTTATGTATACAGAGTGTAACAAAAAAGTATCATAGTGTGATTAGGATTTAAGTAAAATTAGGAGTAGTATAAAAATACTACTAAGTACTAAACTAACTTCCTTCTTTGAAATAAAACTTTGGAAAACGAATAAACTCGCGTATATTAATTGAATTTAACTTCATCCCGAAGTTTCGAACACTTTACAGGGTTCGTGGTCTGCGGGCGACACCCGAGTTTATCCGTTTTCTATAGTTTTATTTCATGAGTAAATCCTCGCGTTAATCGAAGAAAATATTTTTTCCTTCTTTGACTTGGACCAATCAGTATAATGCTTGCGCGTGCACCCGCAAATCAGTACTAACGTTTGACAAATTTGGGACTTAACTGGCGAGGTCGCCTACTTCACACAGTACAGTCAGATTCATATAATAAATAATAATAAATATTTTGGGACATCTAACAAAAATCAACCTAGCTCCACGGTAAGCTCAATTAAGGCTTCTGATGTGGGTACCAAGCGCGATATTATATAATAAATAGATACATATAGTTAAACACATAGACAGTCACGACCAAGGAACAAATATTTGTAATAAACAGTGATCGGTTTTTTGGATTCGACCTCGCGGGATTTCGCGTATAAAAAATTACGGGTTTGGCTATAAAAAAAAATTAATACTATTATATTACATTATGAACAGTCATGGCGAATTCCATGGAAATACGTGTAAATAATTAAAGTTTATTATTCAAGTTACTACAGGAGACCCGCCGGGTGAATCCAAAAAACCGATCACTGGTAATAAATAAATACATAAATAATGCCCTCGCCGGGATTCGAACCCGGGACCTCCAGCTTCGTAGGCAGGGTCACTACCAACTATTTAGGCTACGGACGCTGACTAATATGTATGTATGCCTGTACTGTACTATATATGGGGTTGAAAAGGTCCTCGAGTGGCGACCACATATCGGAAGGTTTAGTGTGGGTTAGACACTCCACAAGGTGAACTGATGACCTGGTGAAGGTCTCAGGAGTAGATAGTCCACTGGGTATGTCCAAATTGTCCAGCAGTGGAAGTCTTTCGTTTGGCTAATATTTCTTCTTTGCATTCACTCCCTTTTTGGGTGTAAAGCTCGAATTATTTCACTGTTACTACTTACTACCACTGTGCTATATGTACCCATGTAAAAATATATTATATTGTATAAAGAAACAAAAATTAGTCAGAGAGAATGTAGCGAAACAGCAAAGGCGATTTATATACACACGTATAGTCAAGCATTTGGAACTCTAGGATACTCAGAACTATATTAAGGTGCGGTTAAACTAAAAGAGCATTCGCTGTTCTAACCTCCCACTCTACGAAATTCGATCGGTATACAAAACGTGATTGTTTGATTTTGTAGAACGGGCGCTAGAACAGCGAATGCTCTTTTGGTTTAAACGCACCTTAATATAGTTCTGAGTGTCCTAGAGTGACGCTACTAATCAAATTGTAAGATACTTACTACGTGCTATTTTGACAGGATTCTAGAGTAGCGTAGGGTTCCAAATTGGTTGAGACATGATTACACATTTTGTGATAAACTTTAATCCATTCACAATAAACGAACATGAAATAACGTATCATTTAAAGTTCCTATAACTTTATTTAATTACTTATAAATAAAAAGTAAATAACAATATACAGGTTGTTTTTTTTTACAGTTCCGTTAAATTGGACCGGTTACTTGGGACATTAATAGAAGTTGCCTGATATAATTTATATATGTATAAATTTAATGCCGTCTGTTTTTACCGAAACCCAGGGCATTCAGTTTTTGCTAGTTGTTAGTGGAGTGGAGTTAAAAAATCCGAAACTGATAATGTATCCAAGGACACTCTGAAGAGTCATTTGAATACACAATTACACATAAGTTTTATGAATAAAAGTAACCGAGTTGCTTTACATAGGTGTAGGTAGGTGTTGAGTTTGTTTTATGGTTGCCGTTACAATTAACCTCAAAAACTTAATAGTTACAATTAATTTCATCCTCGGCATAGACTTATTTGGATACCGGGGTAATTAATTTAATTGATTGTGTTGAAAGTGTGTGCCAATAAATTTAATCCTAATATTTAAAAATGTAAGTTAAAATATTTTTTAGACTGTTAAAAGATGAAATACTAAGATTTTTTTGGTTCAAACCGTTACAGATTGACCAAATTTAGGGTTTTCAATCGCGGTACTTTAAGAAAGCCCTTTTTCCACAGTACTCTCAGTCTAGATCAAAAATATCTCAACGTAAATATACGATTCGACTTCAATACAAGCAAATGTCATTAATATCTTTAATCACCTAATCAGTACAATCGACAAGCTTAAGCCGTTTTAAGTTTTAACAATACAATATCATTGCGTGTTGGTAAACATTAAACAAAGACAAGTAAAGGAGTCAAGGTGGGTTCTAGCGCATCTGATGAGACACGCGACATGATGCGTGCCAAATTTATCATGCTATCGTGCTGTGCAGGGCCGTACTCTGATAGGAGATGGCTAGCATGTATTGCTTGCCCCTTGGAGTACCCTCCTAAGGCCCAAGGCGAAATTTGGCTCCTAGTCATTGCAAACCACGGTCCTACCAGTAGTACTATTGTTTTATACTCCTCCAGGCCCAAACATGAAGATCACATTTTTTTAATGTTATTGTATTTGAATGCCACCAACAGCTTTGGGGCATATTTATTATCAGATTGTTATTCCTTTTTGGACAAATTGAATTTAATAAAAAAATTAAAAGTTATTATTTTTTAGTAAATACGTCCGATTAGCTAGGCGCGAAATTTGAAAGCATAATGTCGGGGTAACCTATTGAACTTTCGAAAATCCTTTGTCCGATTTTCACTTGTCCGAAAACGGTTCCTCGAATTTTTATAATCCATGTACATTCTTTACCATATTTTTTGAAATGGTCCTCGTTTTCTATCCCACATCAACATTTTCCCGAATTTCGATAACCAGAAGAACGGTTGCCAAATTTATTGTTTGACAACCGATTTGTAAACCATGTTTTCATAAATCCGATGCTAAGCGAAATCGAAATGTCATTTTACCTTATATCAGTAACCAGAACAACGGTTGCCAACATTTTTATTTGACAATCGATTTGGCAACCACCTTTTCATAAATCGGAAATGTAATTTTCCCTTATATCAATAACCAGAGAAGAACGATTGTCGGACAAGTGAAAATCGGATAAGGGATTTTCGAAACTTCAATAGGTTACCATCGATGCTATGTCGATGCTACGTGTAATTGAAATATCATTTTTAATCCTAATGTTCATTGTAGTAAATATTGTTTTCCCTACTACTCGAACTGTCAATTTTCACTGCGCCTACTTTTATCATGTCCGAAATTTCATTTAAAAAGGCATTTTAATAACAACATGCAAAACATTTGAACAACAGGGTGATTGGTTAAAAAAAATGTTCAAATAAACCAGGGTAAAACCGACGTGGATTGGTTAGGTTTCGAAGCTAGGGCGGAGTGAATGGCGTAGTCTTTAAATACTTAAGTATTTGTAATCAATTGTTTACACATCCTCATACTTACAAAACCAAAAAAAGGGGGGACGGGGGGGGCGAAGCCCCCCACCAGGGGGGCTCGGGGGGCGAAGCCCCCCGCATTAAAAAAGAAATAATCTGAACCTCCCCTACCTTAACCTGGATAGGTTCGTTAGGTACCTTTTATCCCTTAGAGCGGAAATAGAAGCCCCGCGCAGCGGGGCTTCGTCGACTGGTTCCCAGGTCAAAATTGCTCACTTAAATTCTTTGGACAACAGGGCGAATTATTTAGTAATAGTTAAGTATAAGCAATAAAAAAATATTTTTAAAGTTAGTTAAAGGTAGGTAATCACTTTTAGTACATTAAATAGTAGGAACATCACCATTATGCACAATAATTTTTCGATACATATACATAAGACACGAAAATCATTAGGACAAACAATATTTAGGAACAACCAAGTTAGGATTAACAATTTCGGCATAACAAAAATATGCGCAACAATGTTTATGCCATTCATTTTTCGGCGTAAAGTTATTATGCGACAAATTTTTCGGAATAAAAATATTATGCCACCCGATATAGACCCCCTCCCGGGGCAGATCCGGGTCGGATAGGTTAGGTTAGAAGACTAAGGCGGGAGCTTTGCTTTTTTTTGCTTTTGGAGTCTTAGTCTTTTGATATAAGGGGAAAATTAATATCTCGGTCTGAATACTTGACGCCACAAAAAGTAGTTGGCAAATAATACTTCGGGATTTTAACAAGTGTTTATTCGAAATAATGAATTCGATTATTTGATAGGGGGGGAAATAATACTTCGGTCAAAATACTTTATGCCAAAAAAAGTAGTTGGCAAATGATACTTCGGAATTTTTACGAGTGTTGATTCGAATCATAAGCGAAATAAAATTGCTGCTAATTGAGAAAGGGGGTAAATAATACACAGGGAAACGTACTTTCGGGCAAACAAAATTTAGGCCAATTAATAAAATGGGAAACGTTTTCGGGATACTAATATTCGACATTACAATTTTCGACTTTATGATAGGTAACCGTTGGGTCTGAATGACAAAGTTAATTATTACTATAGGAAGGACCTTGGGCCTTAGGAGGGTATGGTCAAAGGCCTAGCCTTATAATATAATACGTTGCATATACCCGAGAGATATGACCGGTGTTTGCTAAGGTGGAGTGGCTGAGTGTTTTAGGAATCAGCCGCGAAAGCTGAGGACGTTCTAATCCCACCGGCGTTGGAAAACTTCGGTATTTTTTCTTTGGTGTAACATCTAATATTTACATATAGATACTAAAATAGATACAGAGCCACGACCAAGGACAAATATTTGTGTTACATACACAAATAATGCCCTCACCGGGATTCAAACCCGGAATCTCCAGCTTCGTAGGCAGGGACACTACCAATTAGACTACAGAGGCTGACAAAGAATTTCAAGTTTGGTTTGCACCGGTTTTTTTCTCAGCACGTCACTCTGAAGAAGTGGAAGACTAGACAAAGGTCGTAGCTGTCATTGCACTATCTGATCGAAGCTGCCACAGATAACGCGAAAAACTGACCCAAATCAAACGTAACAGCAATAACTATCCATCAAACTTAAGCCCCATTTAGACGATGCCACGACTGGCAAGCAATTTTAGTGACATTTACAAGTATACCCGGACCGGATTATAAGTGATACCAATTTATTTTAATGGCATGACTTTTTGACAAGGAGGCGATCATCGAAAATCGTATATTTAAATCCTCTCTGTCACTCTAAATGAGCCTTGCTTGGATGATAGAGCCAGATGATCGGTCAGATGCTACAACTATGTCTCCGATGTAAAGAAAATTTTGTCGAGATGAAAATATTAAATGGTTTAAAAAATGTGCTAAAAACCATCTAGTCACAAAGTTTATTCTTAATGTTTTACATAAATTAGGTGTAGGGACGGAATCAATTAAGGACTAAATATTGACAACTATTTCAATACAAAATGTTTAGTGATTGGTTGCTGACATGGGGGACGTATATACATTATACAATAAATAAAATCTTTATTAAATCACACCATAATAATATATTGTATACAGTAACACAGAAAGCAACGAAAGGCGGCCTTATCGCTAAAGAATATCTTCACTAGGTAGTTACCATTATGGCACCATTAGTCAGTCAATAAGTACGGCGCGAGTAGCTAATGGATTTAATCATTGATGAAGTGAGTAACTTCAAGCAACTGACACCATCTAAACGAGGCTTTAGCAATTAACCAACCATTATCAAAGTTTTTGCACAGATGTTTTGCTAAAGCTCGCAGCTAATTAAAATAAATTCAACACGGAAAAAACATAAGTAGCTAAAATACATAACCTTGATTGTTCTGATATATCTGAGTGCAACCTTACCAAGGATCGTTCACAATAGATTAATTTTGTATGCAAGGTCTAACAGTACCCACGTTTGGCAGACTTGACAGTAAATTAACAGCGCCCCCGAAGATACCTACACGCTAATATGAAATAACAATATAATAGTGATTCATACGTTAAACAAAACTTTTTGAATCAAGTTTAAATGACATTGAAAAGTGCATTACACAATGCTATTACGTCACTACGCTCGACTGACCTGCTTGACATAATTGGTATGAACATAAATATACGCTCAGTTACTTCAAATGAGGTTATAAAGTTCACAACTCGGATAAAAAATAGACTTCGTTAGTTTTTGCTGGTGGTAGAACCTCGTGCAGGGTCCGCCCGGATAGCTACCACCGTCTTACCCGTTAACCTGCCGCTAAATAGCAGTGTTTGCACTGCTGTTTCGGTTTGGGGGTAAGATAGCCGGTGTAATTACTGGCATAGATACAGGCAATCCATCTAAGTCCTCAGGGTAGGCTGCGCATAGGCGATTTTTTGGCACTATGTCCATGGGCCTCAGTTTCTGCTATCCGTCAGGTGGGCTGAAAGCTCAGTTGTCTACCTTCGTCACATAAAAAAAATCATTATCCTTTCGTAGGTGGAAGCGTCAAGCAGAGCAATAAAAATAAGATTTTGATATGTTTCATGAAGTCCAACTGTGATGGAGCAGATCTTTTCGGACTAAGCATACGAAAGGTTAAACAGGGTGATTTAGGATTGTAAACATATGCCATAATCGCCACGCTGGGCAAGCGGGTCGGGGATCGCATTAAAATAAAAATAAAAATATTTTTACAAAAGATGTTAAAATCTTGCTTTTTAAAGCTTTCTGCCAAAACTTCTACACGTGCAGCCTGTGGGTGAAGTTTACTCAGAAAACACTGAACATTATTAGGGTTCAGTATAACAATGCATTCAGGATGTTATTGGGGCTGCCGCGACACTGCAGTGCGTCCGGTATGTTTGCGGAGGCGCGCACGGATGGTTTCCACGCGATTATACGCAAGCGGGCCGCATCCCTGGCGAGACGTGTGCGCGGCAGCACTAATGGCATCCTGTCCATTGTGAGCGGCAGGCCGGACTGTCCTTTCCAAAAACACTGGATGCAGCTCCATGGTAAGCCCAGTCTGGTCTGCAACTCCCGTAGTTTTTAATTTTATTTTTTTTATTTTTGTTTGTACCACACTAACCCATTTTATTATTAATATTATTACTTTGTATACCTACTAACAAAATATGGACCACGGTCTGAAATAAATTATTTCAATTTCAATTTCAATTTCAAATTTCAATTTCAATTAAGGTGCGTTCAAACTAAAAGAGCATTCGCTGTTCTAACCTCTCACTCTACGAAATTCGATCGGTACACAAAACGTGATTGGTTGATTTCTTAGAACGAATGCTCTTTTGGTTTAAACGCACCTTTAGTGTGTGCACGTGCGCGTGATATACAAGCGATGTGCCATGAACTATGAAATTTCCGACGCTAAAACGCACACTCCACGCACACGCATTCGGTGTGGCTTACCTAGCAATGTACAAGTTGCAGAACATTTTCAAAATTGCAGGAATATACTCGGAAATTATATATAGAGTAAGTTCTCATTGAGAATGTTTCCATGAGAACTTATAAAAATGTGTTATAAATAATTACTTTAAATCGTAAATAAGTAAACAAGGCAGTAAATACTGGGTTATTTTTTCACCAGTACAAATACTCTAGGGGGTGTATAAGTAAGTCAAAATGAACAACTTTTACTATGGGGCCGAACCTGAAATCGCGAAAAAAAAATCAGCTGTTCCATAGAAATTGTCGACTCATGGTCGTCTGAAATGTATGAAACAGCTGATTTTTTTTCGCAATTTCAGGTTCGGCCCCATAGTAAAAGTTGTTCATTTTGACTTACTTATACACCCCCTAGAGTATTTGTACTGGTGAAAAAATAACCTTGTATAACTCATTAGGCATGTATATAGTATGATCTAGGCTTAATTAGATTATTTGTTAAATTGAGATTTCCCGAGAATATTCTCTATGCAAGTTTCGCATCTTATGAAACTTACCCTCGGTACAATTCTAGGCTTACCCTTTAGTCCTATTCACCTCTCTCCCGTCGCCCTATATCGTTGCTTCATCATCATCAACGTCACTACGTATCGTATTTAACGCTTTTTGCCACGTGCTAAATACATTGATGATTCACTTAATCAACCAAAAACACGAATAAACAAATACTTGTGAAGTTAATCATCGCAGCAATTAACAATGATTGCTCACTTGATACTCCACCCACAGATAACAACCATGTATAGCGCCATAAACATATATATAATACGATTCTATAACTACTATGTACATTGTACACCGTGTTTTTATTGATTTCCGTTAAATTGGACTGGTTACTTGGGACATTAAATAGAAGTTGCCTGGTATATCGGCTTTTGTTAAATTCGTAAAAAAAAATTTTTGGGTTTCATACATAATAATTGTAATGGTAAGTGTGAGAGATCCTTAAGAATAAGATGTCTCAGTCACCTGAGACTGACGGCACATGTCAAAATAAGTAACATTACATTACAATGTAATAAAGGTTGCAATACACTTATTCAGTCATTAAACTTATAATAACTCAATAACAGTAAGAATTAAGACACAATTTCTTAGAGAAATTGATAATTTTTGACCTAAAAAAGCTTTCCTTTTACTTTACGGAAATTACACATTACAATAAAAACACGGTGTATATAAATATAAATATTAGATGTCATATACCAAAGGAAAAATACCGAAGTTTACCAATTCCTATAAGACATCTAATATTTATATTTATATACATAGTAGTGTCACTACTTAATAAGTACAACTCAAAAAGTAGAGCGTGGCAGCTGTCAAGCTTTTTTTTTTTTATTTAATATTACTCAAAAATATTTAATAGAACAATTTGAGTTGTTCGACAAGATATACCTTTTCTTTAGGTTCTAATTTGAATATCATCTCGATCAGGAAACTTTTCTCTCAACTAGGAAAGACCCACGTTTTTAAGGCCAATACACTTTTGTAATTATGTATTACGATACTACTTATATTTACGACCAGAATTGGGCTCTAAAACGAGTTCTTAAGTGTCGATTCAAAAGCCGAGTGTGATGTAATTTCTTATACAGGTACTCTTACTTGAGTGACCCGAACTCACCGATACAATTTATTTACAATAAATACACAGCTGGTCTAGCCAAGTTGTTATTCTGCAATCGTATACGATAAGCGATAAGTCACGTGACCATCATTATTTTTCGGATACCTCCCCAACTGGTGAATTGGGGATGATTTTTTATTTGCTGTAATCCTATAGTGTGGGGTATCATTGAATAGGCCTTTTAAAAAGAATAGGGGTCTTTTAAGAAAGTTTTTATCTAAAGTCAATATTTTCGGAGATAATCGCTCCAGAAGAAAATAAAATGTGTCCCCCGCCCTCTAACTTTTGATCAGTAGGTCCAAAAAATATGAAAAAAATCATGAATAGTGGGATTATAGAATACTTTAAAATAAAACTATTTCGAACATAGTCGGCCAAGCTGTTTTTAAATTACGGAACCCTGCACTGAGCATGGCCCGACATGCTCTTGGCCGGTTTTTTCTTGCAATATATCCTATACGGTAACATAGATATAGTTTAAAGGTATTTTGGAATAAGTACATAAAAAAATAAATAAAAAGAAGATATCATAAAATTAAATGCGATTCATATTTAAATGTAAATCGCGACGCAACTATAACGTTCACAAATCACGAGCATATATTATAATCTTCACGATTATTCATGCCAATTAAAAAAACTTGTTTCTTAATAAAAAGTAAATTATGTATGAAATTGCAACAAATTGTATCAATATTAATTTTGTAATCGGCGTTGTGTGAATGTGCGTGTAATTTCGGGCGAGAATGTGAATAAAAATTAAAAAACCTGCTAAGTGCTACTCGGACTCGCGCACAAAGAGTTCCGCACCATTATAAATAAATAAATATCTTGGGACATCTAACACACATCCACCTAGGCCCACGGTAAGTTCAACTAAGGCTTGTGATGTGAGTACCAAACGACTATACAGGGTGGCCCATTCAAATCGGTCAGTATGGGAAAGTCTGAAACTATAACACGTACGAAGATTTGTTCTTAGGAACCATGTCACCGATTTTGATAAAAATAAAAACTGCATTCAAACATTTGAAAAAAAAAACTGTACCCAACCAGGGAATCGAACCCGGTTGTTTTGAAAAAATAAACTTACACTATTTCTATTCAGATATCGTATGTGTTGGTCTTAAGCAGTAAATGTCTCTAAGAAACATGATGTCTAAAATGAATGGAATTCATTGTTTTCACGTACTTAAATTTATTTTACTAGATGTTTATTGTGTAAATCTTAAGAAAAAAAGTTTTTTTTTTTATATTTATCAACGCAGTTTTCCTTATTATTAAAATCGATGACATGGTTCCTAAGAACAAATCTTCGTATGTATTATACATAGTTTCAGACTTTCCCATACTGACCGATTTGAATGGGCCACCCGCTATAATGTAATAAATAGATACTTAAATACATAGACAGCCACGACCAAGGAACAAATATTTGTGATAAATAAGTACACAAAATAATGCCCTCGCCGGGATTTGAAACCGGAACCTCGAGCTTTGTAGGCAGGGTCACACTACCTACTAAGCTAAGGGGGATGACAAATTGACGATCATTGATTTGATAAACAACTATAATGGCAATAATTGGCGTTTTTTTATGGGGGCTCTTTATAAATATTTATTTTATTTTGTCGTTTGTTAAAGTAAAAAAATGCACAGGTACCATTTTATTAATATCGAGCAAAAAAGTATAAGGCATTATTATATTTTCTTATATGTATTTTCTTGTACGAAGCCTTAAACTGAAATAGGAGTATTTATTTTATTTCGTTGTTAGTATTTTTTGGAAGGAAGACATTTTGCGTCATTTTTATAACCCAACGTGTTTATATTCCGTCTAACATAAGTGTGGACATTTTGTATACTATGTCAAAATTTATTGTATTATGTATTGTACCTATTGTAATTATAGTTTTAATTTTTACATATTTAGCTGTAGGTAGTCTAATTTAATTCTAAATAATATTTTGTATTAATAAAGATTATCTGTCAAAACTATATTGGGACAAAATTATACAAGTAGTCATTTTTATACGTCGCCATATTGCCTTACACGCATAAATCCTACCATAGCCTTCAATATGCGTCGCCCGACATGCACTGAGCCGGTTTTTGTAACAGGAAAGACACTTTTTAAGCCGCCAACAATGCTACTGATTATCTGTTAATTATATCAAGCCTAATAATTCTCAGTGTTAACAATCACGCAAGAATGCATTGTGTTTTTTGTCGTAAAGATATAGCGTTCAGAGGACACGACTCGAATGACGTATTGTGTCCCTGTCGCACTAACGTAAAAATTAATCAGTGTGAAAGAGAGGCAACACTTCGTTCGTGGTTCGCTGTAGGGCCTCAGATATTATATAGAAGCCGATATAGTGCTAACAAACGTCTGAAAATGCACTCTAACGCTATGATAATAGACGCGTGCTCAGATGTCTCTGATCAGCCTGGTCGCTCCGATATATCTGATGGCGAATGAACTAGCAAAATTGATGACAATATGGCTCTTATGTCTTTGGATTAAGGTCTAAGTTCGTTAACGATGTGGAAGACTGTACTTCCGATCGACACTGCAGCTGCACTGAGAGCAAGTGCAGCGGGATTCGTTTGAAAAAAGTCTTAACTGCATATAGTAGAAGTAAAGGTGCATTTAGACCAAGCGAGCATTTGCTATTCTATCCCCCACTCTACGAAATCAACGAATCACGTTTTGTGTAACGATCGAATGTCGTAGAGTGGGAGGTTAGAACAGCGAATGCTCTTTTGGTTTGAACGCACCTAAAGGTGCATTCAGACCAAACGAGCATTCGCGATTCTAACCCCCTACTACGAACAGCGAATGCTCTTTTGGTTTGAACGCACCTAAAGGTGCATTCAGACCAAACGAGCATTCGCGATTCTAACCCCCTACACTACTAAATTCGATCGTTACATAAAACGTGATTCGTTGATTTCGTAGAGTGGGAGATAGAACAGCGAATGCTCTTTTAGTTTGAACTTTTGAACGCACCTTTTAGATTTACACGCGGTATTTTACTCTATTCAAAATCATAATGTTTGCGTTCATACGCAAAAGCAATAGGAAAGATCAAGCTATGTCCATTGTCCAGCAATGAACTATAATAGTCTAATGGTGTGATGTGATTTGGTAGTTAAGTCGTTTTTCTTTTAATCAGCGCACGCGCATGGTTCTTACAGCTATTGTTCGACTCAGACGTATGAAACAACTGATTTGCGTTTAATTTAAGGTATGTAACATAAATTATGATTTCCTTTGGAATGTATGCTGTACCAATTAGGTTTGTTGGCATCATGTAGTAGTAGTCATATAGATAACCTATTGTTTGTACGAAATACTTTCTTGATTATAGATGTCAGATCGCTGCCACAATACATTTACAAATTTCTATGTTGCGCTTTTACTCGTATAAGAATTGGAAACTAGGATTCAGTAGAGATATCAAAAATCGTATAATTTGAGTGAATAGAAAATAATTTATTGATTTATTGGAAAACCAACAACACAGGAAAAATAAAATTTGAGTGAATAAGTAAAGTCAACCAAAAAAAGTGGTCTACCGCTTTTTTACTCTATTAATAGATATTTACATTTTTGTTTGCGTTAAGTAGGTAGGTACATAATAATATGTACATGCAAACACAGATATATACAGTTTATTTAGAATATTTACATTTGTTAGGTATTTAATTAAAGTAGGAACATCGAAAAGCTGTTTGGTGCCGGCATTAAGAATACATTTGTCACCACCCCAACTCTTCCCGTGGGTGTCGTAAGAGTCGGCTAAGGGATTGAAGTGTCACTGACTAATATTTATCGAAGATTGAGCATCATAGTCAAAATAGTGAGTACGAGTCAGCGAGATCTAAGAATTAACTTTTGACATAGATTAATCCTTATGAATATAAGCGTAAGACTCACTGTTTTTTTGATAGACTTAACGTATATACATAAGGGTCATTTCTGAACTGTCAGATTTTTGTTCGATCGCCAACCCGCTTGTCCAGCGTGGCGATTATGAGCATTATCTCCTCATGCGCCTTTTACATAGGCTAAGTTGAGGCCATTGTCCACCAGTGGGCTAATACGGGCTGATGACGAAAGCCGAAAAATAGTAAGACTACATTTTTTTGTTGACTAGCTTCGAGCTTCCTAATGTCATTTCCAAATACCCAATTATATGATATTGTTTACCAACAACCATCTACGTCTCATTCTGATTGGAATTATAACACTGAATACAAAGAAGTTATCTAAAATGCATCTCAGCGCATTAGGAAATCATTATAGCGATACCACGCTTGTGTAACATAGGTACTTGTTGAGACAGCGGATCGTTTATAAACGGTATAATACTCGTACTATCGTATAGGCACTTAACGTATTATTATACCAGGTACTTATTTTATTAGTAAACTATCTATCTCATTTCGTTAGAACAATATTATGTTCCCATTTACTTTCTAACCGTTTTCTTGGCAATGTATCTTATAATGCACATATTTTATCACCCACTTTTTGTGTTTATTAAAGATAGAATATATTGCTTGCGATTTTTTTTATCGTGCCAATAAAAGGGTTACCAATAACATTTAGGTGTTCCTGAAATCGTTTTATGAAAATAAATGTCAAGTACTTACTTCCAATTTACAAGTAGGTACCGTACTAAGTACATTAGGTAAATGAATAATTTTATTATTCAACCCTAAAATAATAATTATAAAAACGACTCCATACCTTTCGTGTGAAATTTGCCATCGGTACTCCGCCCTCCATACATTATACTAGATACTAAACTATATGCCAAACAGACTTTTGCCGTTAATGTTTTGAATTTTTTATGATACTTAAGTATTTCAACAAACTGATTGGTTTAAGCTATATTATGAAACTAAAAGATTTTAAACGAATTTTAATGAAATCGGGCAAAATTCTTGGGAAATAATATTGGAACGCAATCCTTTGTTGCAATGACGAAATCAATGTAATAATAACATAATGGGACCAACGTATGTAATTTTATGGTGGCCAGTATGGCCCAATTCACTTTCACTTTGCCTTATGGTATCTCGACCCAAGTACTCGTGGCTAGGACTGGTTTCAAAAACTTTAATACTTATTTCAAAGCAAGTTTATTAAGTACTTAATTAATTATTTCTGCTCCTTGCTCTTCGTATATGTTTGAAATTTTCTTGCAAATCTGTTGTCTCTGGGCGTAAAAGCAACGATAAATATCGCCACCCGGAGGTCTGTATGAAAACGTCCTCCTTGTGTTAAAAGCATGTCCTACGTATCCACACCAAGGCTTCCAACACTTCAAAGATAATAAAACGATATACTTTTTAGTTTTTAAAAGGATCTTCGGTACAATCTTTGATAGCTCCTTGAATTTCAGACCGGTGGCGAGTGGTGTATAGGGGTTTAAGTCGCAAAGGATGTCTCCTTTTGAACTTTCTTCACATATGTATTCATCCTGTGATAAAATGGCACTTTTGTTCGGTCTTGCTAGATCTCCGGTCCGGAGCAATTGCACGTGAGAGTCGGAACTGTCCTTGCTATGGCAAATAGGCTCCCCTTTGTCATAAATTAAACAATCTACCATATAAAACTTTTTATGTGGTATATTATTCGACAAGAATAGCAATTTGTCAATGTTTTTTAAATAGTTGTATCTAATTTTCTCGCATTTGTACTTCTCTGGCGTTTTTAAATAGCATGATTGGAGGAACATAGTAGGGTATGTGATCTGAGATATAGATTCCAGTTTTAATACCTTACATGCTGTTTCAGTGCAAGAATACAACTTTACGTTGAATCTTGGTATGTATGGATCATATACAGGAGTTAAATTGTCCTTTAAATCTCTTTCAGTATTATGTCTTCGATGGACTTTGCAAGCAGGTTGTTCACCCTGCAAATGTTTATTATCAATATCTAGAGCATATCATAAATTTAAAATTATTTTATAACCAAAGCATACCTTATCCATGACGCAAACTATATCCTTGTTATAAAGCTGTAACATAACGATAATATTAAAGAAGTACTTAAAAACGCAATAATATTGTCGGTGAAAATTTAAATAAATACCCCAAAGACTCCATAGTCCAAAATAACAATGGTGATGACTATACAAAATAAAGTGAAACGCATGGTCGCTTACATCACATAAGCGAAAAATATAATAAATTTGAAGAGGCAGGTAACAGTAAGATCGTTTCGCTCGTTGGTTTTAATTCATAAGTAAATTGTGTGTGGCCAGTTAATCAAGATTGGAAGGAAGTGAAGGAATTGAAGGAAAAAGTTGAAATGCATTTTGTAGAGTCGGCATGTAGCGTTACATGTTCGGTTTCTTTTCCGTCAGCTCCAGGGTATGTGGTTATCTAAGAATAGTTAATAGTATGGCATGCAATTTGCACGTAATGTGTTTTTAATCGGAATTCAGTTTGGTTGAACTTCAGTCTAAGATGTACGTTTTAAACGCGACTTGAATGTTATTAAATAAATGTATGGAACAAAAGTTAAACGCCTCGTCATAGTTATGTCAATACTACTATAGATTTAAGAATCTTAATGTAACGACTGACATAAAGGAAATATTATGTGAAGGGTCCACGGAAAAAAATGTCCAGTGCTTAAAAAAATCAGGGCAAATTTACACCGTATTCTGTTAAAAGTAAGGTGGTTTTTCCTTCTGTAATTTGAATTGACTAGACATGTTCTTTCCGTGGACCCTTCAGGTTTCTTTTTTAACTTGAAATATTTTTAGTTTTTACTAAGGAAGTATTAAATACTTAAGTACCTACTTATTTAACAATAATATTGACTTCAAACTAAATCTTAAAAAATAAAGTAGTAAAAATTATTTTAAAATATAAATTTAAGTTAATCTAAACCTAAAAAAAAAACCATTGAAAGAAGCAACTGAACTAAACTGCTCCGATTGGTTCCTGACGCAAAGGTGCCTATCACGCTCACAGCGATTTCGCGCTGAATCGCGAAGGACTGTTTCTAGCCTACTACCGCGAAAATCGAAATTCGTAAATTTCGAGGATTTTTCTCTGTCGCTCCAGAGAAGGCGTCGTTAGAGTGAGAGAGACAAATCCTCGAAAATTACGAATTTAGTTTTTCGCGGTAGGGCCGCTGCTCCAGGGACAAACCGGAACGAGGATCAAGGTCCCTTTCCTGCAGACGTCGCCCCAGTTGCCTCAGAAAACTAAATAAGTATTTAGGGTGCGGCTCCACTGAGGCGGAGAGGAGCGGAGATGTCCAAAATTGGCCAATGAGACCGCATGACAGTGTTTCGAATTTTGAATTTGAGGAATGTAATTGGTCAATTTTGCACATCTCCGCTCCTCTCTGCGTCAGTGAAGCCGCACTCTTACCCCTTTATTCATAAACGTCTGCTAACTTAACAAGCCGCTGATAATTGCTTGTCCCTTTTGCTCTTATGGACACATTGTTAAGACCGAAAGGGACCAACAATTTTTAGCGGCTTGTTAAGTTAGCAGACGTTTATGAATAAGGGGGTTAATCTCCAGTTTTGTGAAATGTGCTAAGTGTCAGCTATTTGTTTTGAAATTTTTATTGCTATTTTTCTTTGTAAAATAAGAGTGAATTTTAAAGACAACGACGATGCTCTCAAAACGTCTTAAGATGTTAAGTACTCACCAGTAAAAGTAGGTCCTGTTTATACATTTTTCATCACAGTGTTTCGGCGAGCTGGTACTGTAAATAAAAAAACAAAATTATTAATATGGCTATTTTTACTACACTATTGGTCAAATAATATGGGTATATTTTTCATAGAAGCTACTGTTTCAAATACATTTGTTAAATGTAGGTATACCGGATAAGTGGAATCCGTTTTAATATGAAATTGTATTGACATTTATTACCCTGGTTTTTAATTGAATCCAAAAATTATGTAATTTTATCATCAGTAACTCCGTGAATTTAAAAATAGTAAGTCATGTTTAAAAAGCTCCTTTTCCAATAAATTTTTAAACGAAGCGTGAAGAAGCATCTAGCGGGCCAGCAAGGCTGTGGCAACTAACAGGTTACTGATTGTCTCCTGTTCGTTGCCGCCGCGATTTGGGCTCTACTTTTCACTTACGATCTGGTGGAGTGGAGCCACTTTGTTGTGCCAACATAAAAAAAACTCCCTTATTCATAAACATGTAACATAACAAGCTGCTATGCATTTTTTGTCCAATTCGGTCTTATAAATAAATACCTATGTCTACAAACCCAAAAGGGATACTTAGCGGCTTGCTAAGTTAGAAAACGTTTATAAGTAAGGGGGTAAATCTACACAAATCAATGAAACGACCATTTTTTTATATTGTATGATTAATTCACGATAATTCCAATATACCTAAACGTGCATTTAGACCAAACGAGCATACGCTCATTCTATCCCACACTCTACGAAATCAACGAATTCCGACGAATCACGTTTTGTGTAACGAACGAGTTCCGTAGGGGATAGAATGAGCGAATGCTTGTTTGGTCTAAATGCAGCTTAAAGGTGCATTCAGACCAAAAGAGCATTCGCTGTTCTATCCCCCGCTCTACGAAATCAAACAATCACGTTTTGTATTACGATCGAATTTCGTAGAGTGAACGATAGAATGAGCGAATGCTCGTTTGGTCTGAATGCACCTTAATGTGCTGTTAAAAGAATTCTACATAATCTTGTAAATACGTTTTGAAATCAACCCGTTTGCAGTTCAGTGAAAAATTACATTTTATTTTCCTAACCCGTATCCTTTGACGACGAGTGTAGTTTTCTTAAGTTATGGTACTCTATTAGGCACTGGTCTCACCGCGAGCTGCTAAGCTATGAACTATGGGCTATAAACACAAACAAAAGAAACGCACTCCCGTGTAAATAAAAGAGACACGGCGATACTCGCCCAGCTATCAGCTATCTCCGCCGGGCGAGTACCGCCGCGTCTCTTTTTTTTCGCGGGAGTGCGTATCTTTTGTTTGTGTTTATAGCCCATAGTTCATAGCTTGGGCACTGGTCTTACCGCGAGCTACTAAGCTATGAACTATCGGCTATAAACACGAACAAAAGATACGCACACCGGTGTAAATAAACGAGACTCGCCCGGCGGTGATAGCTGATAGCTGGGCGACTATCGCCGTGTCTCTTTTATTTACGCGGGAGTGCGTATCTTTTGTTTGTGGTAAACAGAAAAACCCATAGTTCATAGCTTAGGCCTGGTCTCACCGCGAGCTACTACGCTATGAACTATCGGCTATAAACACGAACAAAAGAAACGCACTCCCGTGTAAATAAAAGCGACACGGCGATACTCGCCCAGCTATCAGATATCACCGCTGGGCGAGTATCGCCGCGTCTCTTTTTTTCTCGCGGGATCTTTTGTTTGTGTTTATAGCCCATAGTTCATAGCTTAGGCACTAGTCACACCGCGAGCTACTAAGCTATGAACTATGGGCTATAACTATAAACACGAACTAAAGATACGCACACCGGTGTAAATAAACG
The DNA here is from genome assembly GCA_025490895.1 of Thaumatotibia leucotreta. Classification (NCBI taxonomy): domain Eukaryota; kingdom Metazoa; phylum Arthropoda; class Insecta; order Lepidoptera; family Tortricidae; genus Thaumatotibia; species Thaumatotibia leucotreta. Next base: position 4,949 of record JALPQI010007284.1, on the reverse strand, counting down.
AGACACGGCGGCGGCGATACTCGCCCGGCGGTGACAGCTGATAGCTGGGCGAGTATCACCGTGTCTCTTTTATTTACGCGAGAGTGCGCATCTTTTGTTTGTGTTTATAGCCCATAGTTCATAGCTTAGTAGCTCGCGGTGAGACCAGTTATTAAGCCAAATGCCCTTAAACGCTCTGCATTAAAACAATTGGGGTCGATTTGGTTAATCTACAAATCAATTCGTTTCTTTTCGGCCAGTAGCGTGAAGGTTAGTGTTAAATGCCGCATGATGAAGTGCAATTAGAGAGATATTGCTGTTATTGTTTCTAGTAAAATGATAGATTGGAAGCAGTTTCTTGTAGCAGTTTATTATTCATGATGGTCAAGATAACAAGGTCCCTATAGTATTGTTTATCACTGTCATTACAAGCCGATATATTTATTAATTTGGCAAAGAATCATCATCATCATCATCTCAGCCATAAGACGGCCACTGCTGAACATAGGCCTCCCCTCTGGACCTCCACATGTAACGGTTAGATGCGACCTGCATCCAGCGTGTCCCGGCGACCTTGGTGGGTGGACTCGAGCACTTTTTCACCCCACCGACCCACCATGGCAAATAATGCCGTTTATTATTAAAAATATATATTTTTTATTTATGTACCAAATTATGGGTAGCTGTGCGGCAGTAAAAAAAAAGTTATCTAATCTAGAAACTTGCATTATTTCCTAGGCTGTTTTGGTTGACTGTATTACAAGACAATGCGTCTATACGCATAGTTAATAGGAGAGGCCTACGTCCAGAAGTGGACTATCATAGGCTGATGATGATGATGATGATTACAAGACAAGTGCGTAAATATCACAAGTGTTTAGCAACTTGCTGATAACAATGCAGAGCTACAAGCGACGGCGAAGAATGCCGCGCAGGTTGTCCACGCGCCCACGCATAACCTTGTCAAAACTAGACCGTCATACATCAGGTATAGATGCCATCAGATGCAAGTAGCATTGGCAATCAATAATACTCAATTACACACCTTGGCCGTCTGGTGACAACTGACGACATTAATAATACATTTGTCACCACCCCAACTCCTCCTGCGGGTGTCGTAAAAGTCGACTAAGGGATTGAAGTGTCACTGACCATTATTTGATAAAAAATTGATAATGGGCAATCCGCTTGCCCATTATCAATTTTTTATTTACTGCTGCACAGGATAGTATACAGGGTGTAATTCTAATACGGGCGAAAACTCTTAACGGGTGCTAGTTTAGGACATAATAAGTATATTTAGATAACTTTTACTTAAAATTCGAGCAACAAAATTATCCATACATAATAATTCGGCGCGCAATGTAGAGCGACGTACCCAAGTTAAACGCTCGTTGACAGCAAATTTCAAAAGCAGATGACATAACTGCCATATCTATAAATACAAAATGTTCGTACCTACATTGTTGCTCCGAAAATCTTAAAAAAATTCTGTGGGGTCATAATTAAGAGTAACTTTTAAAAAACCTTGTAATCCTTGATTACACTAATGAATACCATGCCTGGTTTAATTGATCGCCCTTATTAGATTTACACACTGTATAAATGTGTTTAAAAAAGTATACATTCTTTTTATTTTTTTTATTTACAAGTGTTTTGTCCGATGACCCCCGCTTCCCTATGGTGATAATTGGTGTTTTTTTTCTTGACCCTATACAATATGACATGATTAATGGACAAGCCATTAGTTTACATTTTTTAGGGTTCCGTAGCCAAAATGGCAAAAACGGAACCCTTATAGATTCGACATGTCCGTCTGTCCGTCTGTCACAACCGATTTACTCGGAAACTATAAATGTTACAGTAACGAAATTTGGTAAGGATATGTGTTGTATGAACCGCTACAGGATTATGATACTAAATTGTAAAAGAAACCATTGGGGTGGGGGCCTTCCATACATGTAACTGAGGGATAGATTTTTTTTTTTAGTTTTATATAATCGTGTGGGGTATTAATAGAAAGGTCTTTGAAAATGATATGAAGGTTTATAATTCTCATTTCTATTTAAGCAAGTCGTTTTCGAGATATCAGCTCTCAAAGTCTGAAAAATGTGTCCCCCCCTCTATTTTTTAAACTACGCGATATAAAATTCTAAAAAAAATATATGTTATGCACATTAATAAACTCTATCAACGATTTTTGGTTTGATTAAATTATCTCCTATAGTTTTTGAGGTAGGTTGATTTAGGTAACTGTATTTTTTTAATAATAAATTGATAATGATACGGAACCCTTTGCGCGCGAGTCCGACTCGCAGTTGGCCGGTTTTTCGTTCTACTGCCACACGGAATAGTAGATAGGTTAATTAGTTCGGGACCGATGCCTAGAGTGAGATCTACGGTACTAATATTAGTTCAATGTACTGATACGTGAACTGGTAAGTTAGTAGCTTAGAAAAAAGTCGATCGGGATAATTCCGTCTATGGGGAAAATGCGCTTTCTAAAGTACCGGAGCGAGCTTAGCTTGAAAACAAGAATGTATGAGTTTTTACAGCGAAAAGTAGCTGTACTATGTTATTGGAAAGTAAAGGATATGATGGGTTATTGTCAGATTTAGGTTATCGTCTTTTCGGTGGACATACCTAAAGTTAAGGAAATTCCAGTACTAATTGTATTGTACTTGCTTCGGCAGGACATATACTAAAATTGGAACGATACAGAGAAGATTAGCATGGCCCCTGCGCAAGGATGACACGCAAAATCGTGAAGCGTTCGACATTTTTTTTGCACATCCTAAATTCTACTCAGTAGTGATAGCCCTACCAAAGGAAACCTGATACAGGCTTTATCAGTTGTAAAACTGCCTGCCTGCTTAAGATATATAATATAATATAAAAATATAATAATAATTTTGGGATAAAACAATATTATAGGCGGTACAACTAGGTACGCCGGTCTACAGCCCTATGCAATAAAATCGTAACAAAGATTTATACAAGCTGTTAACTTTTATTTTTCCAGCTGACAATAACCCTGCTAAGGTTTTATTCGATACGAAATACATTCTATCGCGCTCGCATTGACATATTAAGGTGCATTCAGACCAAACGAACATTCGCTATTCTAACCCCCCACTCTACGAAATTCGATCGTTACACAAAACGTGATTGGTTGATTTCGTAGAGCGAGGGATAGAACAGCGAATGCTCTTTTGGTCTGAATTCTGAATGCACCTTTGGACCGAGAGCGATAGCTTGCTTTACGTACCTATCGAGGAAAACCTAACGTTACCGATACTTGCAAATGTTCAGTGTTTAACAAAAATAGTGGTTATCCATTTAAATAATCCATAAAAAAACGTACATTCAGTATCGTATTGTCATTTAAATAAAAAGTTTTTTTTTTTCATTTTCTATAGAGGGTTTAGCGTATTTTGGCAACTGCCGATGTATCTCGGTTTTTCACAAAAATGTCCGAATTCACATTGCTGTCATAACAAACTTCGGTATCCTTTGCACTGAAGCCAATTGATACAGAATAATAAAGTCAGATTTTTCCGTGAAGAAAAAAGCAGGAAAACGATTTTGCACCAAATCTGCACGTATTAAAAATCAATTTCAGATAAAAAATATGCTTAAAACAGTCAGAGAAATCGAATTTATCCCTAGGACGCAATTGACCTCACACAAGACGTGCTTGCTTCATACACACTTTTTCGAAAGCGCAATATAGAATCAATTTTGTAATAATGTTGAAGATCGTATTATTTGCTTGGATCGGGCAAGTGTCCTGTAAGCTCAGAGATCGGCGTCATTGAGATGATGATGTAAATAGTAAATATTAAGTCAACGACCGATTAAATACTACTACTGACACAGTTTCTGGCTCTTAACAAACTTGTGAGATTATATTTATGATTATGATGTGAAATATCGACTCTAATAAGTCATAATAATGATCGAACGAGGCGTTTTTTCCACCAATCAAATCATTTTCTACTTACTTTAGTACTTTACAAAGAAGTAATGATAGATGATATCTTTTTAATGAATTAAGAAGTAATTAAGACCGAAGAGCTGGCGACTTCCGCAAAATGCCGCCAGCATCCTCAGTACAATGCCACAAGGACCAATCTTTGATATAGGTTAGGTTATGTAAGGATATAATTTTTACAGTTTTGATTAATTTAGCGAAACCAAAAAGTTTTCCCAGTGATTTGTTAACTAGCAAAAAATGCAATAAGTAACAATAGTAAAACATAATTTAATTCATTGATTTAAACTTTCACGATTATCACTCTTATTTTAAAGACAAACGGGTCTTCAATCGCGTAAATTTACGCATACGCCCGAAACGTCAGGATATAATTAAACGTAAGTTTACGCGATTAAGACCCGTTTGTCTCTAAAATATAATTTAATTCAGTTACGGTGTTCATTTAAAGAAAGTGCACACAATAACATTGAACGATAGTGAAAACGGCGGTGTCTCCTGCATGGCAAGCAGGTATTTTATATTGTCACCGTCGGCAATAGTCGGCATTCTCCTTGGTCGGTGCCACAGAATTAGATTTGGATAGAAGAAACAAGTTCATTCATTTATATGGCGGCCGAGCGTGTCAGATTTTGTACTGAAGTTGTTACTTGCCTATGATTTTAAATATGTCTCAGACCCTTGAGTATTCATATTTTTTTGTGTTGTTGCAATTAACATTACTTAAGGAGGCATTATTAATGTTTTTGTTCACTTCAACTTACAAAATTTGACGCCCGAAAGCTACAAGCTGCGATTAAATACGGACAACTCAGTGGATTTCACCGAGTTCATTTGACACGCTAAGTAGATAGATACGTTTGCTTGATCTATGGTATATGACATCTGTGGTCGGTGCAACATGGATTGAACTTTTGTGATCCTTTTTACAAAGACAATAAGGTTCAGGAATTGTCAGTCGTTTGTGACGTGCTTG
>JALPQI010007283.1:0-71951 GCA_025490895.1 Thaumatotibia leucotreta | reverse complement strand
TTATTTTTGCCTTAAGAAAATTGAGAAATACAGTTAGCATTGAAGCAGCAGTTACAGCTTACCACGGCGTTGTCTCGTCAGTGTTAAGTTACGGTTTACTTCTGTGGGGAAACTCAGTTGATGTTGAAAGAGCTTTCAAATTGCAAAATAATTGTATACGTGCAATAATGAAAGCTAGATTTGACGATAGCTGCAAGCCGCTTTTCAAGAAGACAAATATATTGCCGCTACCTTGCATGTATATAAAAAAAGCATGTGAACTAGTAAAAAACCGACCAGACTTATTTAAAATGAGGTCAGAATTCTATATGAGCCAGAAAACACAATACAAGAACCTTTTACATCAACCTCGATGCCACTTAACGATTTACAAAAAGAATGCGTATAATATGTGCATAGTTCTATACAACGATTTTACCGGACAGCATAAAACAGTTAAACGGTACGAAATATAAACAGATGCTAAATAGTTTTCTGCTAGAGCACTGTTTTTATAGTACCAAAGAATATGTAGAGTGTAATAATCGAAAAATACAATAAAATCAACCTTGTACATCTTCTTGCCCGACAGGAGAATTTGCAAGCTCTTCACTCTGACGCCCTCGTCCTATAACAAAAGGGAAAACCCAAATAAGTTCTCGTCTAACGGCATTTCTTTTTAATAATTATTGTTTGTTGGGTAATTGTATAACATTATATAGCCGAGTAAAAAATATAGGCTTAAAACAAACATAAAGAACATACCTTGTAGTTTCGATGAATCCACGTTGATAGTCTTGAGCAAAATGATTAGCTGTTTTAGCTCACTAAATCGTTAGTTAAACGCGGGTGCCATGTTTTTGAAGCTTGTGCGATTGCCGTCATGGCCGTTGATCAAATGAAAGATGTAGTGAAAATGGCGGAACGCGTGAACGAACGAACGAATGGAAGGGAATTATAAATTGACTTACTATTAATAAAAATGTAATAAATATGTAATAATAAATGTGTAATTTGAATTTTAATAATTTTAAAAATAATTTTGGGCTATTGTTTATATAAATTGGATAGTTTCTTGTCAAATTTCTGCATACCAGAAAGGAAACAAAATGTATAATTTTATTAATGAATTGAAATCCTTAATGATTAATGATAATAGTAATATCAAATAATTACCAATTTAAAGTAAATGTATTAATTTTAATGATAAATATAGGTAGTTTGTATTTCTAAACATAATTTGCATGTCGGATGACGACAGGATACCTGCTTCCGAAACCGTGTTGTACCTACTATCTGTACTTGTATATCTGTGTGTCCTTAGCAAATAAAATATCTTTATCTTTATCTTATCTTTATAAATTTCTTTTAATTTTCCATCACGAACCATTAATGCCATAAAATCTATTTAAATAATAATGGTTGGTCTTCAAAATATGAGTAATTTCTATAATAAACGCGTACAAAACTCATCATCATGAGATATATTGAATCGGCTGCAAGCATTCACTTAGGCTGTAGTTGCTTTCTAATAAACTTTCAAAGTTGGCCTTTTAATCATTGTTGGAATACCCTATATACCAGGACCAGTGCTGGGCTGTGCCCACAGCCCAGCAGAATGCTGAATTGGAGACAAACTTGTGGCACTTAGTTTAATTACATCTATGTTTATTTTATGTTTTAATGTCTATGTTGTTTTACGAATAAATGTTTTTTCTTTCTTTCTTTCTATATACAGGGTGGCCCATTTAAATCGGTCAGTATGGGCAAAAAAACCAACCCCTAAAAAAACTTGACCCAGCTAGGGAATCGAACCCGGTTGTTTTGAAAAAAATAAACTCATACTATTTCTATTCAGATATCGTTTGTGTAGGTCTTAAGCAGTAAATATCTCTAAGAAACATGATGTCTAATATTAATGGAATTCATTGTTTTCATGTACTTACATTTATTTTACTAGGTGTTTATTGTGTAAATCTTACTAAAATAAGTTTATTTTTTTCATATTTATCAACGCAGTTTTACTTGTTATTAAAATCGATGACATGGTTCCTAAGAACAGATCTTCGTATGTTTTATAGTTTCACTTTCCCATACTGACCGATTTAAATGGGCCACCCTGTATACTAATCTTTAATTCTACAACGTCTAAAATCCTGGACAACGTATTTGACCCCTTTTTGGATTTTTTTGACCCCGAATCACTAAGATTTTATTGAGTGCCAAGCAGCCTTGAACACACGACCATCCCCTATTTATGCCGAATCAAAGGTTAAAATACTTATGGTACGTGTACACCAGTTTATACAAATACTATAGCCAAATCACAGAATATTTAGAACAAACATTCGTTAGTAAATGTGCGTCGCGCTGACCACCGACAGCGAGTATGTATTTGTACGCGTACGTACTCAAAATTTATTAAAAATCCTTGTTTGCTCCAGTTGCGGACGGCAATTACGTATCAGCCTATGGGCCTATGGATGGAACCTTGTTTGCATTTGTACTCAAAATATGAGACAATCACTGTCAAATGTACACCAGTTTGTACATTGTTAACACGCTTGTGAAGAAAAACTGGCACTAATACTAAGCGAAACTTTCCCTACGTTAAATTTTTTTTACATAATGATAATTGTTCAATCCTTTACTTACTATCTTTTTACAAAACTGACAACAAAATTATAAATACAAAAACGTTTTATGATTTTTAAATTAAATTAAACGATGTGCAAATACGGATTTTTTATGCGCGTGGCCGTGGCAATTGCCAAGCTTTAAATATCTTTAAAACATAACACAGCAATCATACTACAGATTCACTTTTAATCGTTACACACATACATCGCATATCGTTGTTAATAGGAACAACGAGAATCGGAAATATAATTATGGCAGCATATCGATACTTACGGTTTGCACGGCTGGAATCTGGATCATACTAATATTACCGATACAATTTCCGCTGTCGACATTGTGTCATGACGGTGAAACGTTGTAACCGATTCCAACTGAGTATATGCCCATACCTACTTAAATTCATGATAAAGGCTTTCTATGAAAAATGTCTTCTTGAAGTATCAATTTGATGTAGTCTAATTTTGAAATGGAATTTCTTTTCGTTATGTTTTTCTTACTATGGAAAACGTGACTACCAAAATTAACCATATAGCCACGGAAAGTTGTTTAAAAAATAAGCATAGCAACGAGTCAAGGAAAACCGCAAGCCAATTTTTCAATAAAGATGAGCAAGATATATATATATATATAGGTATAAATGAAGAAAATGAAGAAATAATCCGAAACCGAGGGCCCTGGACATTGAGTTAAGCTGCACAACGCTTATTTCACACCACTATTTATTTATTTAAATGCACTTACAAAAATATGTTTATCATTGAAGATATGTCAGTAGAGTTAAGTTTGAAGGCTCATCATACATAGACAATATGTATAATGAGCTTCCAAATTCAAATTGTATTAGTCAAGCACGAGTCGATTGCTTGGCTAACAACCTTCATAATAACAACTAATATTAGATAAATGCGACTGCTTTAAGGTGAAATAATTTCCTTCCTTGAGGCATTTATATAGATAAGCTTTGAATTTGGAAGATGCGGAAGTAAATGGCAGCGCGTGTTCATTTCCATCGACATCTTTTCGTCCTCTTTTCAGGGACTCAGCGGCAGTTTCCATTTATCTTTGGGCTACAATCACCTGTCAAAATGGAGTCGGCGCAATTAGGGGCGTTGCTGCAAAAGCGATTTAAGTAAAACTTTGCTGTTTACGCTGTTGACTGGACTAAATGTCATTCTGAGAACAATTAATCACCACCCATTGTTGCTTCAGATTCAGATGCAAACACCCAAACGATAATGACTGACAACCATTGGATTTGAAGTAAACAAACTTTATAAATAACACCATTTAAGACGTCATAATATCTCAATCATCATTGAGTAAATTTTATTGTCTACTAACTAATGTTTTTCTCTTATTTGTTATATTGTCAACAAAAGCTTATTTTGTATTTAAAAACCAGGGATGGGATACGGTTAATTTTTCCATACAAAAGAACGGTTCCTTTTTCATTATTTTTCGTCCTTCGGTATATAAATTCTTAATTATAATGATGTAGTTTAGAAATATGACGTGTTCATTACGTTAATTATATTAATATTGGATACTACATAGAGAGTACATTTTAATCAAGTTATCTATTCGTGAAAAGAGAATTTCAGTAAAAAGCTCTTGATGTTATACTCGTATTCATTGAATAAAAATCAACAGCATTATCGTACTGCAAATACCTACTTAATACGTAAAACGCAAAACTTAATTCCATATTATTAATATTATTACTCATGTTTGTACCTTGGACCAAAAATACAAAATTATAGTCTGATCAACTAGCTTGTCTGCAGAAAAAGGCGGCAAATTCAAAAAATATAGGTGCGAAGAGTCGGGTGTTATAATTATACAAATTTTAATTAGCCGTTTTTTTCTGCTGACAAGCTGGATCGCCAGAGTGTAAATGCAGATAGCATATTATTATTTTGCTAAAGGTACTTTCAGTATGATTGTAGGTAAGTATTGGACGACTAGATTTAACCCTTTTAAATTGGCAATTTAAACAAAATCGTGCGTCCCAGCCTCCTCGCCGTTGTGTACAAAGAATGGCTCAAAAAATATTTGCCTTGTGATGTAGGTACATTTCCAATTTATTTTTATTTTTCAGAAGGTGGTTTTAATTAACTATGTAGGATTGCTGATCAGTGTTATCTCTTTGAAATTATGTAGGTTTAACAATCACCTATCGCAATATTAAAATTAAATTACTACAACTATCAATTACAATATTTAATTATTCAATACTGTTTCGAATTTATATCCAATGATTGCTGATTTAATAATTTTGACCAAACATGGAATAATTTGATGCACATTGCTACGACGTACGACAGTGAGTTCGGCCAAGTTCGGTGAACAAGTCGTATAACTTTTCTGTCGCGCATTGTCCATTGTATTACCATGCCGGTTATTGACTTCAATAATGACTGAATAAGGCACCGCGTCTTTTTTTCGAGCACTGTTAAATCGCATTTACAATGGAACGGCAGATGAAATAAATGAATAAACCATATTATTGCTAATCTTGTGCAGTTTGCACAGCTCGCATAAGTTTCTAAATAACGAACCTAACGCTTTTTAGCGTTATTATTTTGAATTTGTTATTAAAATTATATTAATAGAAAAAATCAGCTACGTCCCCTACACGTAAAGTGGGTATGATTTTTTTATTTTTCTTGAACCCATCGTTTTTTTATTATTAATAGTGTGGGTTATCGTTATCGACAGAAGGATTTTTTTCAAAATCAATATATTCGGGGTAAACCGATAAACAATTTAAGAAATACCCGTTTCCTCCTCTAACTTTTTATCCATGGACAAAAATTTGAAAAAAAACGCGTATTTTAGGCGTATAGAATACTTGAATTTGAACATAATCGGCTGACATTTTTGAATAATTACATAATTATAACAATTGTCTAAAATATAAATAGTATTCTTAGCAGTTAAAACTAATTAGTTATTATGATAATTTGAAACCTCAATGGACATATTTTGGTGATATAAATAATTAAACATCGTGAAACTTAACTTATACAACGTGGTACAATTTTTAATTAATATATCTTTTAATATTAGTAGTAGTAGTACATTTCGATACAAGGGCAAAAAAAAATTTTACGATGAGGGTTAAAGTTTGAGCCCGAGTGAAACAAGGGCGACAATCACCCGAGTTAAAAAGAAGTTTTTACACGTGTATCGAACTACTTTTTTCATAACAAGTGCCTTATAAAGAGTTTACGCACGCGAAGCGTACGCAAAGTTTACTTTTCCGCACTAGTTAGGAAAAGTTTTTACCATGGAAATGGTATCATACTTCTTTTAGTAATATTTTAAATAAAGTAACATTAAGTGGTTTACCTGACATGTAACGTTAACTACTTACCTTATATAATTTATTGTACTTTTATGACGGACAGCAAAATCTAAAGCTTACGTACCTAGTTAAAGAAAGGATCTAACAATCTGTACTTATGTCTTTTTTACGTTTTACAAATTTAAGAGCGATATGATTTAAATTTAAAAATAAACTTGAACTATTTTTACAAATGTAGCTCGGTAAACTCGCATTTGTAGTGCTGTTTTAACTGACATCCATAATGAACGTCATTAATATTTCGCCGACGGCGATTGCAATCATCGATGAACACTACAGGTGTTAGTTCCAAATTAATGTTTACATTATGCTGAATGTATCAACTGAAATATTACAAATTAAGCCTCTAGCAAGTAGCCCGAGGCTGTTTTACAATGTCGGATAATATAAAATAATTGACCGTACATATTATTATAATATCAACAGCTATGCTATGTTCTAAGTTAAATCAAAAGCCAATGTGGGTTCAAAAAAACGATACTCTATTGTTAATGCGATGAATGGTTATCTAGTAATAATTTTGAGGTTCGATGAAGTGTATAGTCATATAATCTACCCACCTATAATTCAAAACATGGTTGCAACCTATTGCAAAACAATCGGAAACATTTCTTCTTATCTAAAAAAACTAACTTTTACGTCCATAAAACAGTTTTGAAGCGAGTTATAAAGATTTATTTTTACATACCTCGTGCGCTGAAATGATTATAAAATGTTTAACTGGTCGGTACTGTTGAGTATTATTGCACTTTGTTCGTGTGTAAGGGTTACATTAGGGAAACGCTCATCTCACAAAGAAGAAAGTGACGGTGAAGCTGATTTAGGTATTGGTTTAATAGCATCTTTAAGGGATGATGCTAACTTGGACTTATCAGTCGACGAGGAATATGAAGACTTACGAGCAGAGCTTCTTGCTTACCAAGCCGCATTAGCTTCCGTTATTTCTCGAAGTAAGTACAAAGAAGGAAGAGAGTACCTTGTACACACATTGTATTGTAACCCACTTTGTTACTCAGACTTGGTATATTATAATACGGATCTACCAATCACGTCAAAGGATATGCCTCAGAATAGCCTTTTATCTAGCATTAACTGCCAAATAGTTATTTCTTTGAATTTCTTTAATAGTTCGTAAAAATACTGGTGATTTAATTATATTATAGATAGATATCTGAAATATAGGTATAATAAATAGACAGGTCAACATTTTTTTCGTTGTCTTATTTTGTGTCGGCGTAGGGTGACGGCAGTAAGAATAGGTACACCAACTCCTCCTGTGGGTGTCGTAAGAGTCGACTAAGGGATTGAAGTGTCACTGATCATTATTTGATAGAAGATTGATGATGGGCAGCAGCGTCATCATAGTAGACACATTACTGCGATCGCTAATCCGCGTGCCCAGCGTGGCGATTATGGACATTGACCTCCTAATGCGTCTCTACGCGTAGTTAATAGGAGAGGCCTACGTCCTGCAGTGGACTATCATAGGCTTATGATGATGATGATGACGAGTGGTGATTTTTGTATGAGATGATGTTTTGTTTTAAATTTCTGATGTATGGATTAAAGTCTAGCGTGAAAAAGAAATACAAGTGCACCGTTTTTTTTATATACTTAAGTACTGATTCGAAACAGCAACTAAAAGCGCGACAGAGTGGTATGAAACAAGACAGCGAAAATAATTTTGACCCAGATAACTAGCTAAATTGTTTCCGCTACCCAAGGATTTGCCAGGAAGAGATTGCTTTATAACGATAAGACTGCCTGTTGTGTGCCTATACGTATGATCGTTTGTTTTAATCATGTTTCTTGTTTTAGGGTGTGTAGAAGAGTATTATATTCTATTCTATAACTAAGTGTTCGTAACTTGCAGTTGGGTGAATCAACTTTTTCTACCTGTTATTGACATGGTTACAGAAGGTGACCACCTGAGCCATGCTGGTTTTCGCAAAATTATGCTACTTTAACAATGCAAACAAGCATTTTTCTGGTGTTAATAAACCTTTTCCTACAAACATGTATAATTGAAGTAGCATAATTTTGCACAAAACCAGCGTGATTCAGGTGACCGTGGTTTGATTGAAAAAAAAAGTTGATACATACAGTTATTAAACCTTAGATCTATACAAAATATGTATTTCGCTTCGAAAAATATCTACATTTAAAACGTACAAACCTTGCCTAATAATGATTCAAAGGAGGTTAAAATAACGAAATAACCGTTTTATTCTATGTGGCGACAATTTTAGTCTCCAAAGTGATTGGACAGTTCTCACCATAAAAACATACTAACGATAAGAGTATAATAATATATATTATGCCATGACATATCGCTTGTGTGGTATCCTAGGCCAGGGTCCGTAGCTAAATATTTGTATTTTCCTATTATACCTACGCATTAATACTCGTATATGTACACATAGATACTCGTTGTACTACGTCGATAGGCGTGTACCGTATGGTGATATCAACCTTTTGGACGCCAAAGACAGGACACATAAGCCCACAGAGCAATAAAAACCTACGCGAACGTACGTAAAGTTCAAATTTAGTTTTGTCCGTTTGGTAACGCGGTGAGTGACAGCTTTTGTATTAGACGTGGCGTCGAAAAGGTTAACAATGCGAAATCTTAGGGTTTCGATAAATGTATTATTTATTAAAATACTAATTAAGCAATGTTGTCAGGATCATTGATGACCACTCCTTGTTGGCAAGCTGGAGGGATTTGCGTCAACTATAAGCTGTGCAAAGCAACCAAGTCTATAACTCAAGCAGCTGGTTGTCGAGATAAACATAACGTTTGCTGTTTCGCCTGGAACCGATATTTCGTCAAAGATTTTAGAGACAAAGGCATACCTAATATAGCACTACCGTGGAAGAATTTACCTCAGGAGTATGGCGGTAAGGGAATACAAGAACCGAAACGAAAAAAGAAACACGTAAAAAAGAGAAAACGCAGGCCCACTCGTACAACAGAAAAGGTTTATCCAAGTTCTGGACAAGTTGATGAAAACTATTGACTACTATTATGAATAAATATTTATTTTATATTTTCAAACTCTTATGCACTAGGCTGGAGTATACAACGTATTCCGATTTATTTGTTTTATCTAATAGTGAACAAATAACCTGCTATTTCCATTCTCCTTTTACACTTGTCGTTCAGGAAGTACATATGCTTTACTGAAAACCTTTTAATCTAGAATAGAAAGAAAAGAAACCTTTTAGTCTAGTGAATGAATAACCTGTTATTTCCATTCTCCCAAACGTAAAAACGTTTGATGTTAACAGAGTCCAGTCTTTCTCTATGAATATGATAGCAATGCTAAATATGCTCTAAAGGTCACACAATTCCCAAATCTACGTACGATTAAAACGTTTGGTTTTAGCAATAATCGATCGATCAAGTGGTCCTTAATTATTAAGAAACACAATTATCAAACTCGTATAAACTTTGCGCAGACGACTGGGGTGTTGTAATAGCGTTTAATTATTAACAAACAGTCGCTCAGTTCTATTTGGTACCTGTACCTATTGTGTTTCATACTCCAACGCGAAAGTTAGTTAGCAAAGCATGGCCGCCAGGCTCTTTAGATAACAAGGATCCTTGATTCAAAGACGCTTTGTTTGTTTGAATGTGTGCCAAATTAGTTTACCTCGCGTCCAAGTAGGTAAGTACGTAGGTACAAACCTCGATGTAGCATAGATTGCCTGTTCCTCGAAACTTAAATTACACCGAATACATGTACACCATAATATTTGCAATTGTCGTTTGTCGTACGTTTGTGCACTCAAAATCATTCTACGTACTAAAACAAATATGTAAATTTCATTCCGGTGTTGAATCTCCGAGAAGATACAAGCTCGTTTGGAGAGGTGGTTCTCTAGTTAGCTGCTACTCATTTGATTCAATTGGTCCTGTTTTGGTTACAATATATTTAATATAAATATTAGATGTCGCATACAAAAAAAAATACCAAGCTTACGCCGGAGGTGGGTTTGTAATTTCCGTATTCATTATGCCCATCTGTCACAGCTGGGGCCCATTTATAGAAAACTTGTAATACAAGTAGAAGTCTCTTTTTGACACCATATTTTAGATAAAGACTTCCGCTTGTATTACAAGTTACAAGCTATTAAGAAATAGGCCCCTGATTTACTCGGAAACTATAAGGTGGAAGTACCAGTGCGTAGCATGTTAACAGAGAATATTTAGTGTTATATATGTGTTGCTATTCTTCACTCCTCTGTGACATATATAAAAATCAATAAAATCGTAGTTATTCAGCAGCACTCTTCTTTGTTAGTAAAAATAATGTATTTTAATAATCAGTCTAAAATATTTCATTAGGACACAGGACACAATTGCGAAAAAAAGTGCGAAACGAGTGGCGATAAAATAAACCACAACCAAAGGAAATGTTTTGAATCGACAACACAAGTTACCACAAGTTAGGTATTGCTTACCCTCAGAGAATGGTCAAAGGCGCCTAGCCTTGTAAGCGATTGCATATACCCGAGAAATTTGACCGGTGGTTGCTAAGACCGAGTGGCCGAGGGGTACAGGCATCAGCCGCGAAAGCTGAGTACGTGGGTTCGATCCCCACCTCGGACATAGGTGATCTTGGTCGTTTTTCTTTGGTATATGACATCTAATATTTATAATTTATATAGTATTAAGTAGTGTGACTACTGGAGAAAAATTAAAAGTACAAATCAAAATATTTACTTAATAAATAATTTGATTTGTAGTTTCGCAATATGTTCAACACAAGTTACTTTAAAATTTCCATTTCCACGTGTATCGTACGACGTTTTCAGTACAGATGGCACTCCGATCGCCACTCGTTTTAAACTTATTTTTTATTGCACTTACATCGTAATGTACCATATTTCTCTGATGGTGAATTTATTGTTCCGATAACCGATAACCCGAGCTGGGTGTGGTAAACTAAATTGAATTTATAAATCTCCAGCGGCTTTAATTAGGCGCATCGAGCCGCGCCACGTGGCGTCTATGACAGCGACGAAGTCTAAAACTCCGGCCTAATTTACAGCTTTCAACATTACTATTTATCTCCCCAGTCTCCCGGGGAAGCGGCATTTCTTTGGTTTCGTTCAACGCTGAATTTATCTACTCTGTAACTTTATTGAAAATTAGTGAAATAAGGTCAGCTGGGGTAAGAAGAACACATTTTATGTAGGTCTACGCAGTATATAAAAGAGGATTCCAATTCCATGCTGTTATTCTTCGCAGTTTGTGCTCTTTGTTTTATATGGAATTGGTTTGTTATACCTACCACGCCGCGAGGTTTATCTATTTGTTACAAAGGTGAAAAATACATTTTCAATTTATTATTAACGGCGTTGAATTTATTCTCACATCAAATTGTATTAACACGTTCGCTGCGATATAAGGCTTAAACACCCGATGCATGTACTCCCGTTCGGTGCGGAGGCGAAAAACTGTGAACTTCCCCTGGTGCGGAGGGTGTATAATGAGTATTTATATATGTACAAAAGAGACAAGTATAGGTTTGAGTTTAGGACTTTAAGGACTATTCAATAAAGCATTAAAACTGTGCTAAGGTTTTTCGGCCTGAAACCGCACTGATTTGTATTTTTTTCGATTCCTTGCGGATGATAGGCGGAAAAGCCCGTCATAGATTTTAAGGTCACTCGACCCCTTCCCGCATGGTTGTAGGTGATAGTATTATTTACTTTCGATTAGTGTCGTGATATTATTAGCGTGAACAGACGTAAATACGATAGTGCGTTATTTGAGTGTTGTTTGTTTACGTTTTCGTGACATAATTATTGCAGTTTGATCATTTATTATGCCTCGGTCAAAACAGTAAAAGTAAAAATTTAGGTATTGAAAAAATCGAAACTAAGAAAAGTATTTGTAAACAATTATATAAAAAATACGACTAGCAGCAAAATTGATCTGAAATACATGTCGTCAATTCTGGGTCAAGTGAGGACGCGTAAACAGTCCCACAGCTACAGCAGAACCACGTCGGTAGAGGAAAAGGGAGCACAATTATAATTACCGTTCTAAAAAACGCAATAATAATATTCCAGAGCTTGATGCCTGATATTCCACATATAATGTGAAATATAATACTTAATGTCTTATTTTTATTGAGAACATAGCATGGCTTAAATAAATGATATGAAAGTAACATGTCGATAACTTCTTTCCCATCACTAATACTTCCTGAAACAGACCTAGTATTCAGTGCGGCATCGGGTCACAAGACCTTACATATATTTTTGTATATATCTCAAAAGTAAATAGTAGGAACCCGGGGCGAAGCCAGCACTATTAGCACCAACTCATCGACTACCGATATTGATAGTTAGGTATCCAAATTTTAACATTTACGCAAAATTATAATCATTTATATCTGTCGATACCTTACATGGTCAATGAGCCCCATATCGCAGCGGCATAAACATTGAGTACCAGGCCAATCGGCTAGTTAACGCACCATGTAAGAAAACGCCAATTTAAGTCCCGCAGCGAACGTGTTAAAGCTTCAAATACCTATATTGCTTCCAACTGAAATCAATCATGCCTTACTTTTTCGTCACATAACACCGTAGTTTCTAAAATTAATGATAAAGTCCTTAGGTACGACCCTTAAATAGTACAACACGACTTCGTGTTTTTTCATGTTTTAACTTTCATATCTGCAAACCAATTGAACAACCATTTTTTTATTGGATGCTAAAGTCAAAGGTAGTCTGATGTTAAGTGGATCTACTTCGGTATTTATGATAATATATAAAATCATGTATGTGCACTTAGAGTTTCCTTACCCCCAATTAACATTATTCCTCAATTGATTAAGTACTCTCTATATTATTAATTTATTATATTATAAAACTCATGTTGTAAGAAAGTTGAATCGGTCTAAGGATTTAATTTATATTTGAATAAACCATTCAAACTTCATTACCATTATCATATTACACCTTTTCTGGTGCTCCTACTAATCGTTTTTGGACATTACCAGTCAGGCAAATTTAAATTAAGTTCTCACCCTGTAGGATTCATTTTTCACTGTATCTTCGGTATGCTTTAACGTGAAAAATATGTTAAACGGCGACCATTTATAATTTAACGCATGACATGTTTTGTTATCTCATAAGCCGCAGTCGGCTACATGAGGAGGCACAATCAGAAGAGTAATTGAAACGTCCCGTGCCGCTTTTTACTTAGCGGGTTCGGGCATGTAATCTCCTCATTTCAATCGCACACATTAGGTGTATAATACCTACATATATGTTACCCACACACATCAAACGCCGTTTCGTAGCTAATGCGATTCACCCTCTTCTGTTAAATTTTTATGCACGCTTGGAAAACTGGATTGTATTGGTTGCTCTAAAATTACGCTAAAATGTGAAATAAGTTTCATTTAAGTTTAAAATTATGCTCATTAATGGTAATATAAAATTACAGTGTTTGAATATGATGTGATCAAAATATTGTAGGTAAATAAGTTACAGGATAGACTAATTCATTGTGACTCAGTGACGAAAGTTTAGTTCGTCTACTGGTGAGAGCCAGGTCGGGAACGCCCCCGTAGCTCGTCGCTTTTAAAGCATTTGTATGCAAATGTGTTGAACACTACAATACATTTCGCTATTCGCATTCTGGCTAATTGCTTTTCCTTTCGCCGCCGGCGTTCAAACGACGAGTTATTTTCTTTGTGTCCGAGACACCTTATCGGCGTCGTAAATTGTGGGATTGCTGATTGCTCCACTCTTTATGCCTGTTTTACGCTCACGTTTACATTTGCAAAATGTTCTTAATATTGTAAAATACGCTGTCTTATACGATGGCTTGTCTTATTTGCTCACCGAATCTTCACTCCCTTTGTTACCTACCGTGTATATGTAACAAAAATAGTGACGATCCGTTTAGGAGCTCACTCAGTATCGTACTCTGTGAGCGTACGTTGGTCCCGTGTTTATCATTTTGTCGTCGTTATCGTCATGTTCTAACAAATATGCAAGCGAGAAAGTTACCCGTAGCACGATAAACAGCAAAACCAAGCCCATTATAATATAAGCCACGATTATGAAAAAAATAGTAAACATTTTTAGCTAAAAGTTAATTGTTCCTACGTAGTACGTAGTACTGTACGTGTACGGGACTGGTCTTTAAAGTATTTTAAGCAAAACCAAGTATTTTTCATAGAGTGTAGCCTACTCTATGAAAAATACTTTGTTTTGTTTAAAATATTGTTTAGCTACACTCTATGAAAAAAAACTTTGTATTGCTTAAACAAAACATTGTTTTTCTACTACTACTAATCAGAGTACTATACTGAATGGGCCCTTAACTGGATCACTACTATTTTTGTTACACTGTTTATACTTACACCAATTTATGTAAGTATATTACTTAGGTAACAACAAGGTCAACAAGCGAAAATAAATTAATCCAGTTAACTTTTAGATTCATTTGTATTTAAAATCAATAGAGAAATTTCATGAATTCTTGTTATTCTTTAAAAAACCAAGAACGTACAAAGCTACACTGACGTCATGTTTTACTTTGCTGCGACATAAATATTTGAAGAGGGAATTCACAACGGTTAAACTTGGACGTTGAAGAGGTCTGTCCTAGTGATGACTTTGAAACAAAGAGCCTGTTGTTTAATTTTTAAGTCCCTAGCGAGAGAACGAGCAGCTGCACTTCAGGCTCCATTACTTGTCGAGGCGCGTCGCCCAGCGCCGTGCTGCTGGTTCCCGATACGCTTAGGTGAAGCTTACGCCTTGTTTTAAATATTTGTACTTAAAAGTTATTGTGACAAACTTTCTATGAAATGCAGTTCATTAAGATGCAATATTTTTTGTTTCGAATTTTTATTTATGAAAACGTACAAATAAAGACATTTATTAATTTTGTCGGTAACATAAACATATGAAGTCCACCTCCGATCTGTGTAGCTGTCTTCTGATCTTCTATGATGACCCTCAACATCATATTTAGGAGCATTCCATGAAAACATCTACTTTTTGTCGCTTACGCTACTTTTGCTACCTTATGTGCTAGCTGCTAGGAAACATTGGCAATCTTAAAGCTTCGATATGGTATTATTATATCATAACTCAGCTTACTAATTTAACTTCTCAAAAGTACCTATTGAAAAGCCAGTGTCGCTTAAGACACGTTTCCATGGAATGCCTGTTTAAGTTTAAGTAAATTTTAGGAAGAGTCTTTTTGTCCTATTAATAACTTGTATTATTATTGTAAATGAAATTTTGTAGATCAATAAGAAACTCTTTACTATAATATATATTATGTATATCAATCCACGTAGTAGGGAATGAGAATCTACTATCAATCGAGCTTTCGAATAGTTCGAAGACATGCATGTTTCGGTAAATATCGATTTTCACTCATTCCAGGCGGCTGTGACAGACCTACTTAAAGTTGCCAAATCTCCAATATTGTAAACCTCAAGCAACTAAAAGTTTCAAGTCATATTTACAAACTTTTTCATGACACTTGTTTGCATGCGTAGCCGGAGTACCTAATAGAAAAGTCCAATTCCCTAGGGAGTAATAGAAATGTCAGTATGTCATAGAATAATATTTTGTCTTAAAACTTATTGTTTTGAGTTTTATGAAAAACATTGTATATATTACGGTCGGTAAGCGGAATACAAACTCGAGTCATCAAAAGCCCTCCTCCTCTAACCGATAAACCAATGCCTTTATTTCTACGTTTAGAAAAATAAAAGTTTTTATTCATTACTAAGCCAACCGCTATTTTACTATTCCGTCTATCGTTGTTTATGCAAGTGAACAGTTTCTTATAATATACAGGGCGTCCCACGGCGATGCCACATGGAGGGAAAGTACTTTAAATATCGTAGATAACGTATTTTGCTGAAAGAAGACTTTATTTTAATTTTGAGACTTAGTAAAATTGCATTCAATTTTTTTTGAAAAAAAAATTATGGAAAAAAAATATCGCGACTTCGGAGAAAAAATACCTTAATTATTGGAAATGAACATCTTACTTAAAGAAAACAATAATTAAGAAGACATTATTAGATAGAGACATTATTAATAACAAATAACATAGGTCGGAAACAAAAAAAAATCCATTCAAGTTTTCTTTAATCAAAAAAAATTTAAAACAAGTTGTAATTTTTTTTTTAAATCGAAATGATGTCTTCTTTAAGTAAGATGTTCATTTCCAATAATTAAGGTATCTTTTCTCCGAAGTCGCGATTTTTTTAACCGATAAACCAATGCCTTTATTTCTACGTTTAGAAAAATAAAAGTTTTTATTCATTACTAAGCCAAACCGCTATTTTACTATTCCGTCTATCGTTGTTTATGCAAGTGAACAGTTTCTTATAATATACAGGGCGTCCCACGGCGATGCCACATGGAGGGAAAGTACCTTAAATATCGTAGATAACGTATTTTGCTGAAAGAAGACTTTATTTTAATTTTGAGACTTAGTAAAATTGCATTCAATTTTTTTTGAAAAAAAAAAATGTATTGAAAAAAAATATCGCGACTTCGGAGAAAATATACCTTAATTATTGGAAATGAACATCTTACTTAAAGAAAACAATAATTAAGAAGACATTATTAGATAGAGACATTATTAATAACAAATAACATAGGTCGGAAACAAAAAAAAATCCATTCAAGTTTTCTTTAATCAAAAAATTTTTAAAACAAGTTGGAACTTTTTTTTAAATCGAAATGATGTCTTCTTTAAGTAAGATGTTCATTTCCAATAATTAAGGTATCTTTTCTCCGAAGTCGAGATATTTTTTTTTATACATTTAAAAAAAAATAAAAAAAATTGAATGCAATTTTACTAAGTCTTAAAAATAAAATAAAGTCTTCTTTCAGCAAAATACGCTATCTATGATATTTAAGGTACTTTCCCTCCATGTGGCATCGCCGTGGGACGCCCTGTATAATACAACGAGGATTTAAGTTTAAAACCGGCACGTTAGTTACGTAAACTTGAACATTTTGAGGTACAAAAAACACCAATAAAAAGAATTTGGAATTTTCTGGAATCAGTATTGATTTAGAAAGGGCTGCCACAATAGATTACAACTTTAGTTGACGAGATATCTGTAAAATATTATACCTAACATAACATAAGCAAATAATAAGGAGTAAGCTTAATACATATACATAATAATATGTTTGTTTCTGAAATTCAATTCGATAACGGCATTATGGACTCAAATTACCTCATCACAAATAATTTTTGCTTTAGTTTTTTTTTTTCAGGTATGTTTTTTTCAGGTATCTCTAAAATTTACATTATTTGTGATTATGACTTAACAAGCCCCGAAGCAGTGCAGTTGGACAAAACTACATTTTATTAAATTATATATGAAAAATATAGGAAATTGAAGTAGGTCAAAAAAATTTCCTACGAATAAATTAAACAAGTTCAGCAATAAAAAATAAAATGAGGAACAGGGAAAAATAACGTTGTAAAATAAATGTCGTGATGTGATTTGCCTGTTTTCTCCATTAGCTTGACGTGACGCAGAGAATAAATCTCAAACACGAGTAACGTACGATTTTCTTCTATAAATTTTTATTCTGTATCGTTGTCAGAGCCTTAATGGAAGTGAATGAAATTGGTACCTACCGACTTTACTCCCTTTTTTAAATCAAGTTTGGTATCTATTATAGTTGCTGATTTCTAAGAATGAACTTTACGACTATCGGAAAAATCATGAGTCTTACCCTCATCTCATATTATTAATAAGGTTTAATCTATAACTGTCAAAAGTTAATTTTTAATAATCGGGTACTATAATGTTGTCATTCTAAATATTTTAAACTTGATAAGTCAATAGATTCGTAGATATGTGATATGTTCGTAATAATGTACATACTAAGTATGCCTACCATATACTTATCACGCTTGGCTGAACAACGTCTACAGGCATCGAAGATTGTATGTTAATAACGAGTTAATTGAAGTTGCGGGGCCGGAAGTGTTATAGCTACGTCCTAGTAACACAGTCATTATCGCCTTCTGTTCATGTCATCACCACAGCTTTCTCCAGTCAAATTCAACTCAAAGCACTACTTTAACGTTCTTTTTATTTTATTAACTTAAGTACCCATAATTGTGCAGAGTATCAACAGTTCCTTGAAACTAAAGTTTTACTGCAGGTGCACTGTGTTAACTAAATTAAATTACGTTGAATAAAATGGAAGAGCTTCGAAAAACAAACTGCAACTATGCGCCGAGTAGCAACAGCGGATGGTACCTATGCAGTGTAAAAGATCTACATATTAACAGTCTAGTTTATCACCTCTTGTTTTCCCGCTCAACGTTCGCGCTGAAACGAGTCTCATTTAATATGAACCTAAGGAACCTTTGTACGCACCACCGCACCTTTTGTTAAGCAGAACGCATTATCAGATAACGTATTAAGAGCTATACTTTATCTTACTTTTCCATGTTACTATTACCTCTATATGTGTTAGTAGTTACTATTACTTGCCTGAATCAGTTGCGGTTTTCCTATTATCAAAGGACTATTATGGGCTGTTGTTCGGAATATTTCGTAAATATGAGATATAATGTAATCAATGTATTGCGTATGGGTGTACGGTTGGCTACCTAAATTCCATACCTAATTTTGTAATGTCTATAAAAGGATTAGTACTTTTCCAGCCAACACACTCTATAAGAAATTATTACACGACACAATCTAGATAAAGACCCGCGTCATCAATGCAAAGAAATAATATATTGTTGACAAAGAAACTATCCATAATGTGTTGATGAAATTGTAAATTTTGTATTTCATTACAGAAATAAAACAACTGTTCTTTATTAATTATTAAACAACTTAAAACAAAACATCAGCACGGGCTTACCAATTCCCGGTTTTTTGATAGGCTTGCGCGGGGATATAGATCCAACACGTAGAGGCCCTTTGGGGGAGCTTATCACACTATAAATGGTAATACAAGCGTTACCTATCGAAACGTTGGGGCTGGGTACCAATGTACCTAGGTACTTTTATTAAAAACATAAAAAGTACATGTTACAAAAAAATACCAAATGTACTACACTTATGGGACCTACTACTACATAACTACTTACTAACAAATTTAAAAAAGGGACAGGGACCACTAACAAACCCGTAATGGTTTTCATATTAGCAGAGATCGTACGATTTCCAGCATTGAATATTTTGAAAGAATTTTCGGGTGTATTTTGATAATAATTTGAAATACTAGGTTTGAATGACAATGAATGGTACAAAAAGAGCAGAACTTATTTGGATCTTTTCATCCCGGAAATCGTCTATCGGGGGTACTTATAATTCCGGAAATCATCTATCTAGAGCCAAATGGGGGTTTCATGTTTGGGGAAATAACCAACCAAGAGTATTTCAAGCTATATTCAGTGTAGGGTTCCGTATTTAATTAGGGTATATTTATCTTTTACTAGTTATGGCCGTGAAAACAAGAAAACATTTCATGATACTATAGGTACTATACACTGATCTTGTTTACAGTGATTCCGTGTTGGCCGCACTGTCCTCACATTACATTTATACTTACATTACTACAGTCCACGCTAGATGTATCGTAAAACCGGGAATTTATGACCCGATCGTATCCGTGGTGGTCAGACCCAAGCTGTTACAACAAGATAGATTCTAGCAGGCTGGTCACTATTCAGTACAAAACATATGTGTGCGTGCTCATTCCTTTGTTTTATACTTCGTACTGTATTCGCGGTATACAAATAATCTATTTTTGGTTTAAACACATAATGCTTTCATAAACCTAGATGCAAAATGTCCCACCACAATCAATGAATCGGCCCGTTCAGTGTATGTAGAACGGACGCATGCATTATATTTACCTGTTGCCCACAAGCTGTTTGGCGGAGAAGATAGCCCGAGACCGCTGCGCGTGTTGCGGCTTATGGTAAAAGCATAATCACGCCAGTGGCGCGCGGTAACTAAGTTTCTTTGAACTATTAAATACTGAAGGAGGAACTTGCCTGCATAGCGGATGCATTGACTCGCTAACTAGCGGCATGCTACACGCTGCCTGCGCTGCAATCAATGTGGCAAAACTTGTCGAAATCTACATGTGTCAGTGTATATTGTACACTAATAATATTTAACATTATTGGTAGTTTAAACCCGAGATTAGACGCGTGTTTACCCATCAAACTTTACAATTAATTAAACTAATTTAAATGTATTATTAGCTTTAGAGTATGTAGATAGTACTTAAGGCTTACATTAGGATTAGGTATACGTAATTAGTTTTTATTTATATTTATTTGGTCACTTAAATTCAATTTCAGTCCAGAACGTTGGTAGCTGTATTTTTACGGTTCCGTAACCAAATGCCAAAAATCGAAACCCTTATGAAGCCACTTTAAAACTTAAAACAATTTATGACTTACATAATATAATATACTTAAATTACCATATAGGTACTCTTCCACCGAACTAGGTTTGAATGAGATCTAGACAGTAGCTTTTTTAATGCGCGATAAATCGTAAACCGTAATTCACGTTTCATTCAATTAACGATATCAATGAAATATGCTAAAACGGAACCCTTAGCACGCGATCCCGACTCGCCCTTGGCCGCTTTTTAACGATTCGTTTTACACTACGAAAGTTCTTAGTTAACTAAGCTTTCCCTCTTATCCTAGACACGCGAGGGTTGTAACTTGACATAAGTAATAATAACAGATTAAGTATACATGCATAGGTACATTGGACATCATCTCATTGTGGATCTATGAGAGGCACAAAACGACTACCTTTTGAAATGTTGATGCCATTATTTACTGCGAGATGTTGTGTGTAAAATAATACGTAAGTATAAGTGCCACTTAGGGTGGCGCGTGCATATTTTACAGGATAGAATAACCCTCATTCGTGCAAACATTCACTCGACGGCTGCTGTTTGCAGAGTGAAGAGTTTGTGATGGATGTTTACCCGTTCTTTCAACTTGACATTTTAAAATGGATTTAAATCGAATTGCCATCTTACATCTTAATGAAACACCAGAAAATATTTTGATAGATCCTTTCTTAGTTCACTATCCTCTCTGAACAACTACTTCTGTAATAGGTATATATTTTATTTATATAGATTTATTATATAAATAAATATTGAACGCCGAAATTAAATCTGTATAGAAGATTTTTTTGGCTGGGTGGGATTTTTTTGAACTATTTTATAACAAACCTTCTGAACCCGAGGCAACAACAAAATGGAGACACAATACGTATTTGGATAACGTTATCTCACTATAATGGGGACTTTACGGTATCATAATATAATATCCCATCAAAACCTACTCACCAAAAGGGTGAACCCACCATGACTTGCATTTAAGTCAAAACATATTAGGTACCCGTTTGGAGCGGTTGTCTGTTATACCGTATACATTTAAAAAATTCACATGTTTACACATAAGTTTACATAGTAGCTGATGTATTAGTAAACATTTTAACGTTGTGTGTGCTATCCATATTGAAACCCTTAACTTCTGTTATACACCGTGTTTTTTTTTAATTCCGTTAATTTTCACAGGCTGCTTGGTACGTTAATTGGAGCTGCCTGGTATATTGCTTTTAATCGAATTCGAAAAAAAAAAATTTTTCGTTTTCATACATAATAAATGAAATGGTAAGTGTGAGATAACCTTAAGAATAAGTTGTCAGGTGACTGACGGCACATGTCAAAATAAGTTTCATTAGTATGTAATAAAGGTTATAAACTTGTTCAGTCATTAAACTTATTTTTTGAATAACTCAATAACAGTAAAAGTTAAGATACTAGTTTCTTAGACAAATTGATTATTTTTGACCTAAATAAGCTTCCTTCTAATTTAACGGAAATCAATAAAAACACGGTGTATTATTGTGTAACATACACTGATATGTTTTTTTTCTTAGCTAGTTAGGCAAACGATGACCACATTCGGCCTTCGCTGAAATTTAATTATTCTTATTTATCCGCCATAGAAAAAGTATTGTGTGCAACAGTTCATACTTGTTTCATAAAATGTTGGGGGTTAGGGTTTATTATTATTACAAAACGCAAATTACATCTCAGTTTGTATGTAATGTGCCCCTAGATTTAAGAAACCGTATTATATTACTGTTGCATAAACTAGTTACCATACTTATGCAGTGAATTATTTTTACAAATGGAAAGTTATAGCTAAAACACATTCCATTCTCGCATTTCGAGAAATTGCACCTTGGTTAGAGAGCTTGCGCATTACGTATTGTTACCTTATAATATCAGGTACTGAAATTCCGAACAACTGAAGATTATCTAAATCACACCTGATTTGCGGATGCGACGTCTGAGGTGCTTTCACGCGATTTCCGCTCAAATTGCCGCAATAGATAGGTCTGATTGCATTAACCCGCCGCGGCGAGGAAGCTAGTCCGACCGATGCCGAGTTTTCATTTTCCCTTCAAAGCGTCATTTATATTAAATTGCAATTCCATTTTCTATGAAGCAAGATGAACGAATTGCTAACCGGATCAAATGAGTCTGTAGATCCACTTAGCTCTGTATTATGACATAGTTAGTTATATAGGGGATACTAAACTTTAGATACTAAAGTACATGACACCATATTTACTTATAGAAACCGAAATTGTTGAATTGCACGCCTATTTGTGTAACTTATTAGCCTTTTAAATCGCGCTAAGTAAAATGCACGATTTAATATCAATTCTGTGTTTTATCTTGAATATTTTTAACACACTTTATACGCTGCACTATGGAAACTAACACAGTAATGGAGGAAATATTTAGCCATTATTTTTACTTCATTTTAAAATTTCCGCTCTTTGTAAATAAAAACAGCTTCAAAAATAAATGTTCATTATAAAATATGAGTATACCATTTTTCAACACAGATAATGACTTTACAACAATAGGTGATACCTAGAATTGAGAATATGAAGCTTAAAATCCATCGAATCTGTAAACATGCTTCGACAAAGAATCTAGGTACCTAGGTCCGTACGAGTATGTACATAAGGAATCACTGAGAGTTCACAGAATGTTTCAAAATACACGTTCTAAGGGTGTACCGATAAAAAACTGTAATTAATAAAATCAGATCAATATAGTTAGGTAGCTATACCTAATTTCAAGCTTTGTACATTAACTACGATATTTTAACTTAGCTGACTTTAGTACTTTTGTGTCACTGCTGCTTTTCTGGTACTCACAGTAAAGCTTCTTGGAAACCTCTTCCAAAGAATCTTTTTCAAAATTTTTTTCAAAACGTGGAGATACACCAAAAATATTGATCACTTTTGCAGAAAATGAAATCGTGCAGTGGGGTATGAAAAGAGAGCTTAGAAAAATGAATTTCGGTTTTAGGTTCGGGAGAACTGATATCGTGAATACTGAAATTAAAGTAGCAACAAAAAGGACCAAAATTAGCAAATTTTAGTCCTCCTATTTAATTACAAAAATTATAGCTGTTCAACTATAGATAAGGACCCCATTTTTTCATTTTGAATTTGCCAGTTTTTTATCGGTACATCCTTTAATAGACATACTTTAACTACTTCCGAAACCGTGTTGTACCTACTATCTGTACTTGTATATCTGTGTGTCCTTAGCAAATAAAATATCTTTATCTTTATCTTTTTATCTTTATCTTTAGTTGGAGATAAAATACAATGGCGAATAATCTGTTAGTTTTTTTAATCCCATACTCTCTGCATGTCTCGGGAGCTGGATTGTCAGTGAATAAGTGATTTTAAAATAAATAAGAAAAACAAATTGTGGCTAGGCCGGTTTTACAATTAGCAGCATGCATTTCACAAATTTTGAACTAGGTATCATTTCAAGATGATTTCAAGTATTATGTAGCTAATTTACGAACAATAGCAAGCGGCTCAACATTTCCATCCACAAGTGTACATGACGCTGACTTGATGTGCCCGAGCAAATCTGCGAGTGTCGTTGCCAGTAGCTGATTTCACCCTTTAATTCTTTTTACATCTTGCATTTGATGGGTATCTTTAAATGGGGATCTAAAATATTATAATAGTAATAATATCTTAATTCCCTTTTTGTCAAGTTCTAATATTTAAATTATACTTGTACTTTTCGTCGTACGATATTTACAAGTACTATTCCTATTTATTTTGCTCTTAATATAAGTTGGGATTGGGACAGCCATGATCAGGTTTGCTTTTTCTTACTGCCGCGATTTTTTGTAATTATAGCGAAATAGAGGAAGTTTCCTTTATAGGAAAAATGTGGGCGTTTTAGTAAATTCGTCCCACTTCGTCATTTACCGTAAAGTATTTTTATATGCGATAGGTAAGTACTATATATTTTTAATTCCCTAAGCGTCCTTAATGGCAAGTGATAAAGTGGGACGTATTCACTAAAAATGCTTACAATTAATGGTAACTTCTTGGTTACGAAATAAACAAAACATTAATAAATCCTCATATACATTTACAGTATATTTTTGTAAGTGAACCCTTGTTTACTTGAAAAACTGCACTGTTTTATTATCTTTTCGTACATTACTTATGTGTTAATTCTACTCAGAATCTGGTGATTAATGGGTTAAAAAAATACACCATATTCTCGTTAATATTTATTGTACAAAGGAAAGTTCGTAGAATTAAATGTTCGTTTATATCAATACCAGAGTAATATTGTTAAATACAAGTTTTTTTTCTAACCTATATTGGTGTCCCACTGCTGAACAATGGCGTCTCTCACGGATGTCCATGACTTCTGAATTTAATGAAAGATAAAATCACAATGAACGATTAAAGAATTGGTACGAGTTTATAGAAGTAGAAACACAACAAATAACGCGATAGCATACTTAATTAACAAAGGCATCCGTTGAGACAAAACAGTATTTACTATTTATATGATTGAATGATCAAATATTTCACTAACAAGCTGCCCTAGTTCGCCACAAAATACTCCTCATAAATAAATGCTTCATTCAATAGCAATTAAAATTCGCTAAGCGAAATGGATCTTTTTGTGCAGTTCTTTTCAAATGAAAACGTTTTCAGAATAAACAATGACGCAGACCGGCGGAAATATTCAAAGAAATCTTCTATTTGGGACAATTTCATTAGCATTTGTACAGAACTTTCTTGTTGTTTTTTCAATAGTTTAACGTGAAAGTTATTCTCAGTAATTTTAGAATTATAACTAACGTGAGACTCAAACATATTAAAATATAATCGAACCGGTTTACTCATGTATTTAAGTCGATGATTGCTCGACATGTTTCCACCCATTAAGAGGGTCCTCGTCCGGAGCACCCTCAGCCAAAGCCACATGTCGAGCAATCATCGACTTAAATACGTGAGTAACCCAGTTCGATAATGTTTTAATATTATTCTCAGTAACCTTACAAATTACACATACATGACATAGGTTATTGGATAATACCACATTTACTTTATTTTGGGTACTTCGTCATAAAACTGTATTTCCATAGGTAATGTTTGGCGGTAAAACATTTACAGTGCTTAAATTTCATTGGATTAGGGATAATTACTAGTTATAATTTAAATTATGCTGATTAAGGTAAAAAAATATTGGTAGGTAGCTAGGGTACCTCTTCTTCCTTTAAGTACCTACACAGTGATTAGGATGTGTTTGTATTTCACTATACCCTATAGTAAGGGCACAGTATTACAATAATACTTAACGCCTTTGATATCGCGCGATGCCGCCGCCAGCGAAGGTACTTACGCTGTCACCTGCAAATATGCTAGGGATAACACAAAATGGAAACAAAAAACGGGGAAAGAAAAATAAAAAAGAATAGTACATTGTGCATCAAGGGAGGTAAGTACGGAATCACCAACGAGAGTGTTAGAAGCCAGACGCCGACAGGCGGAGGGCTTTTATGACTCGAGTTAGAGTATTCCGCTTACCGACCGTGATGCATACAATGTTTTTTAACACACTTGCCGACAAAAAAATAAGTTTTAAGACATAACATTATTAAATGACGTACTCACATTTCTATTACTCCGTAGGGAATTTCACTTTTCTATTACTCCCGCAGCGCGCGCAAGCAATCGCGCGCTTAGGCAGCAAGTGTGATGAAAAAATATTTGAACGTTACCTAATTGAGTAACAATAAACCTTACTTGCCAACTCATGGTATGGCTACTTAACTGTCAAACGTTCGAACTCTACACGTAGATAGTGTATACAAAATATAAATCACGATAAACATGTAGCTCCGGTTCATAGTCATTTATTGTTATTACCGAATATATTTCGAAAACAGACACGGGCATCTTCATTAAACCCTTTAGAGATCAGATTTTATTTAATCTAAAATTCAAAACTCATTACCATTTTCTGCTTTACAATGAAGTTTGTGCTTTATAAAGGGTTAAATGTGAAACCAGTTATTCAACAAACGAAATTTTATTTTAACTCTATTATCTTTAACGATGTCTGGTTATAAAATTTTCCTAAAGAGTCTTGGTCGCGAGAAAGCACTCATTTCCGTATTCTAATTGAGACAAAGTTACTTTTCACACCACCTATTCGAATACGGTTCGTTTCTTTCCTGCTAGGAAGGAAACAAAGGGGCACTTTTATGTTCAAGGACTTTCTATTGCCAGCGTGAAGAATAGCAATGAAATATGAAAATACTTAAATGGCACGTACATTATCGATTACGTACTTTTTTTTCAGAATCCATTATTGCATAAATATTCAGTAAGTATATCTTTTATTTTTATCACAGGTGGTGTGAAAAACAGTAGGTGTACACAGTATCAAAATTATTTTCGTCTTGGGCGTTAACGCTTGAATCCCTCATTACGTTCAGGATTGGAAACCATCTCTGCGTTTGGGCTACAATGAAAGCCCTCGCCAAAAAATATATCATTTTGATCCTTTGTGACACAATCTACAATTGCACTTCTGCCTTCAATGAGTAAGAATACAAATTTATTCGTACAATAAATAGGCAGAAAATACAATAACGACACGATTCAACAAAGTATATTCTTAGTGCCCGAGAAATGTTTACAGAACTATTTAATCTAAATATGTCAATCATAGCTATTTATTCAGGCGCTCATAACTCATATTCGAGTATTCATATTCGATAGTTAATATTACATTCGTTTCATAAAGATATCAATATATTTTTGACATAAAGCGAGGCTATATTATACTTATTGATATGATAAGTAATCAAAAAGTGCCTCCACGGAGCGAGGCTACATATCAAACTCGCGTATATTAGCAATCTAATATCATATGTAGATATCGCGAGCTTATATTATTTCACTGCTTTTATGCCTATGACACGGCGATCCGCTACATTTGTGGGTGGCTCATAAATCACAGTGAGGAGAGGCAGTGGCGGTTGTGCAAACAGCTATAGGTAAAAGTACGCGCGCCATACGCTCTCAGCCACCGATACACGCGATTGATGGATCACTCTGTACCCAGTTTATATTATTACTGATGTCATAATATCCAAGACAGAACTGTTCATGAGGACTAGTAATTAAGTAATTGCCATCTGCCACTGTCGAACGCGTCTAAATACGTCGCCATTTCCCATGTATCGGTGAATTGTTAACAATCAACCAAGACGACGCGCGTGACACCTGTCCCGGCGCACTTCGAATTACAACCATTTTGATTCGTATATGAGCTGTAAAGTGTGAATAATTATTTAAATTCCTCCACTTAAGACATCTTTTCTTTTTTTTATCAGTTTTCCTGTTAGTATAATTTCCTCTAGCGAATTGATATAACTTGAATTATTTCAGAGATAATAAGCTTCGAATCATTAACTTCATCATTTCATAGCGGTTGGCTTTTCGAAAGCCGATAATCCGGCTTTTTGCAAGCGACAGCGGAAATTCTCGTAGAACATTATCCGCATCTTAGATATGAATGAACGGGCCGACTCTGTAAAGTTATGGCCTTAGAATCTTACTTAGCTTTTGTACGTTTTGCTGCGCGCTCCAAGTTAAAGTTTGGAAGCTCTCTTAGCAGATATTAAACTCGAGTCGTATTACATTATTGTCAGCCTGGAATGCTATTGATCACTGACAATAATGGCACTCAAAACACCGTAGTAGACAGTAAATGATTTACGTTACGAGATAAATGTATAAAATGCATTTAAGGCATTATACTTACATATTTATTTCCCTTTTCAGCAGGAAAATACATAACAAGGAACATTAGTATACTAGTTAGCCAACCAGCTTACCAGTAAAAATACCTAGGTGCGAAAAGTTAGCGGCCCCTAGAAAATTTAAATTTTCTGAATTTTTCTACTGGCAAGCTGGTTGACCAGAGTCTACAATCATACGAAACATTGCCAAATACTTGAAAGCTTTTGTTTCAGCGTCCATTAACTTTCTAACTAATCCTTGTACAATCTTTAATCATGTCAGCCTCTGTAGCCTAGTTGGTAGTGACCCTGCCTACGAGGCTGGAGGTTCCGGGTTCGAATCCCGGCGAGGGCATTCTTTGTGCATTTATTTGTCACAAATGTTTGTTCCTTGGTCGTGCCTATGTATGTATCTAAGTATCTATATGTATCTATCTATTATGTATGTCGTCGCCTGGTACCCACACCACAAGCCTTAATTGAGCTTACCGCGGGACAAGGTTGATTTGTGTAAGATGTCCCAAGATATTTATTTATTTATTTATTATTTATGTCTGATAAAACGTTTGAGCTTCAGTAATTTCCCTTATTAATGTAAGAGAATGGAGTATTGTTTCTTTGGATAAATGAGGTGTCACAAAACAGTAATAATTATTTTGAATAAAATATACCTTTATTTCTAGTTAGGTAATTGAAAAGACAAGAATAAACTAAACAATACAAACTAATAGGTATTGTTTTGTTGCAGAAGAGAAGATGAAAAATGTACGAAGAGGTGATCAATGACAGCATGTCCCCGCCGCGAGCGATGACCCAGCGCTGCGCGCGCGTCGCGGCGTGCGCGGCGGCGGCGGCGGCGGCGGCTGGGCCCGGTCACGGCGCGACGCACCATCCACCCACAAAACCACGTTTTATACAAAATTACACGCTTATTAGGCTATACCTACTCTCTTTACGGGTGATATCATACTTATATCAAAATGCCTCCCTCTCGCGAGTGCGGACGAACATTAATTTTTCAAAGCGTCCGCTAGTCAAATTAAAAGATTTTGTACGTTCCTTAAGAATTAGGACAATTATTTCCGATGTTAAGTCGTTATTAGTCGAGGTAATAGAGCAATTATTCGTTGTTGCCAAGTGTGTGTGCGTGGCGCGAAGTCGATGGAGGTACCGCGGGCGGAGTAAAGCGCGGGCGCTGGTGCTGTGGCTGAGCGTGTTGAGTGCGTGCGAGGGGAGGAGAGACAACGACCTGCACATCGGGGGCATCTTCCCGATGGAGGGCGAGGGAGGCTGGCAGGGCGGGCAGGCCTGCATGCCGGCAGCCGAGCTGGCGCTGGCCGACGTCAACGCGCGCTCCGACTTGCTCTCCGGCTTCAAGCTACTGCTGCACAGCAACGACAGCAAGGTAAAAAACTTATTTCAGTCTCTTAATTTGTTTTAAAAATATACCGGGTTACATTTTTATACCACGAAGGCAAACTAGCATACGGCCTGTCTGATGGTAAGCAGCTACCATATCCTATGGAGGTATGCAACTCCAGGAGCGCTTCGGTGACCCTTAAAAACTGATAAACTCCTTCTTTGAAGGAGAAAAAACTCAGTGAGAGAATGAATGCCCCGTCGACGGTGAGAGGTGCGGTGGTAGAAAGCAGGCGTGAGCATGATGTCAAAAAGTTCTTCAATATACCTAATTTCAATAATGTATGAGCCGTCTAAATAAGACAAGACAACCGAATAAAAATTTTCTAAAGTCAATATTTTCGGAGATATCCGCTTCAGAATAAAAAAAATCGTCTCCTCTAACTTTTGATCCGTGGGTCCAAAAAATCATAATTATATATTTTATAATAGAACTATTCCGAACATAATCGCCGTAGCTGTTTTTGAATAACTACGGAACCCTATACTGAGCATGGCCCAACATGCTCTTGGCCGTTTTTCTAACAATCGCTATTTTTTTAACAATGAAAAAGACGACTACTCCAGATTAATAGCTTATACTATGTGCCCATAAGGAAAGGGAAACATTTTAACAGCGGATTACTGGCTAAATTTGAAGTTAAAAATGTCGTATGAAGTTTGCTGAATTCCGTCTATTTTTAAGGGAAAATATAATTGTTTCTTAAAACCTTTTTTGACCATTACATAATGATAAACGCATTTTAGGTATTGATTTTGTTACTGAGTTGTCTTAGTCTTGTCATATTTAATGGACAAAAATCAAATGGTCAACAAAAACAGTAACCAGGTACCTGGCAGATGTAAAAAAAGTAGGTAAAAGTATTTTTTTACGACAGTTTTATAAATAAAATACCTTTTTTTGTAGGCGATCAAAATACCAAAAAAAATTTTTTTTTGCAGTTTTGATCAAAACTCATGTAACATTTTTTGCTTCTTTTAGCCGCAGAAATATGCTGTTAACATTTACTACATTATGCATTTGTACGTTGACTATGAAAAGTAAAAAAAAACTTAATATTCATTAATTACTATGTAGTTCATAAACCCAGTAATAAATAAATAAATTAGCAAGTAAATTGTTATAAAAATAACACTTCATTTAATCCAGTATACATATGAATATACCCTGCATTTGAATAGTTATGATAAAGCAATAATAATGACGTGTAGGTACATTTAAATTTGTACTACTCGTCATCCTTGTGACCATATTTAATGTAATGACTTAAGTCTAAAGACGCCATGTAGAAGAAGCCTACTTGTATGTTATTTATTTTATTACACTCATCTGAACATATATTGCTCCCTGTAATATTTGAGAATTGACAAAGCAAAATACATTTTCTCAAGCAGTGTACGCGGAAAACAATTTACCGGTGAAAATTGAACCAAGCTCTTAGCGTCGTTATTAGTTAATCTGAATTAAATTAGAAATTGGAAACCTTATTAAAATTTTAAGCCATTGGTAGCTCTGCGCTTATTTTCGAGGAACCTGTTAAATAATTTTTAAGTTTTAGGTAACGATAATTAAAAGTATTAGGGTTGAGTCATTAAATTTGAAACCGGAGTCGAATACGCTCGAGCAGTAATTATCAAAAGGGACGATGCAGACGGTCGCGACCGCCGTCCGCCGTCCGCCGGGTCCGACCGCCCGGCGCTGGGCGACGCAAGTCAAGCCATAAATCCAAATGATCATAGGCCTACGATATTGCATCGCAGAGGCTGAGTCTGACGTTCGATTCAATTATTGAGAATTTATGAATGGCTAACGGAAGAAAATTTTATTGGATAGATTTTCCGAGCCGGCAGAAGGTAATTTCCCATTTTATCGATTTATACTCACGGAGATTTCGGAGACTCCATCTCCATCGCTTTGGTGCGATTATTCGTTCATAATCGACTCAGACTTTATTAAAGAAAATGTCTTTTAAGAAGTGTGATTCAATCAACAACTTTTATCGTCAAATCGGCAGTAGGCATTTGACTTAATTTGATTGCTTAAATTTCTTGTATCAATAAAGAAGCTTTTATAAGTTCGGCTTTTGTTAACGGAGCCCTAGTCTTTTGACAATTACTTATTCTATTTTTATGTGTTAATTTGGGACTGTTATTCCTTTAGGTTATTTTTATAGGATATTGCTTGAGAAAATATCTCTAGACAATTTAAAGCAAGTGCTTCCCTCGCATAAAAATAAAAGGTATCCTTCTGCGGAGGCACGTACTGGCTGTCACAGCGAGGCATTTCCGTGCCACCTCTCGCGGCGACTAACGCCGCACTGAAAGGATTTACAAAGATGTACTCAATGCAGTACAACTTAGAGTCGTACTTGCATTCGAAGGGGTTTTGACCAGTCGCCTCATTTATTTTTGTTATCCAAGCAAAAGAAATACAAAAAGTACGCCGGAATAATGTTTTGAAATCAGGTATTATTAATACATTCAAATTTAGTTCTGCAAAATATCTACAATAATAATAACAACAACTACTACAATTTTAGTATGTACCCACTATATATACAGTCAAGGGCATAAATATGTTAACACCTTTTTATCTTATGCCGTAAAAAGATTTATTTTAGTTTCATTTAGTAGGTAGTACCTAGTAGTAATAGTAAACTTTTTTGTTTTCTGACAACAAACATAACGTTTTCTTTATACGACACTTTAAAATCTAGCCTGTATTTCTGATTTCCTGGTAAAAGTAATATCGAAATACGTTAAAATACTACTGTCAGTTAACCTCAGTTTGGTTACAGTATTTACCTACTAATTAATAGTCACGATTTAATACATAATCCTACAGTTTTAACAGCTAGTCCACATTACACACACTTAATCTGAATATACAATTACATTTCTTTAGATGACTGTTTATAGTTACTATAAATAGTTGTTTAGATACGCGCAATGACTAACTCAATATTTAGGTAGGTATTTATATTTTTGAATCTATCCTTCCAAATTCACGCATCGATAATTTGGAAGAATTGCTACCACAATTATTTGCCGCTCAGTACCCTTACTATTATGCCGGCGGCGTATGAAACGTTAAAGGTCCGGGGGGCCACCACGATCTACTAATGCGATTCGGTTTAGGACCTAATTTGAATCGCGATTTGTCAGTTCCATAAAATAACTCAAAAACTGACTCGCAGAATCTAAATTGAATCGCATTCCAGAGATCATGCCCTCCTGTTCTACTTAGGTGGTTAAACGCGAGGCGGAGGAGACACGTTCAGGATCGACCCGTCATATTAGCTTTAATGCACAACTTGTCTCACTTGTAATGTTATGAAAAACACTCATTCCTAGGCTTCAAGTCTCCGTTCTCCCACCTTAGACTGGAAAACTCTCGAGGCTTGACGATCTCTAGTGCATAAATTTCTCAAATATAGTCAAGTTTTTAAGCGTCATAAAGAGCATTATCCACATCTGTATTCCGCTTCAATGGCAGCAGTCTAGCAGTAAAGAGCAAAGAAAAAAAGAGCTGTGTAGTAATCGACACTCACATTAGTGGAAAGTCACTCGTTACACACAGGTCCCCTGAGCTCACTGCCTCAGTGGAGCCACGGCGCGTTTGCGTATTTTACTATATCCTGTTCATCCCGCTCATACTTTTGTATTGATGGAAATGAGAGGGGAGGTTTATATAACGTTAACTTATGCAAACTCTACGAACAAATAAAATATGGAAGTCGCACGCCATACTAAATTGCCTTTCAAATACGGTCCTGAATTTTAGTTGACAAGTGTCACCCCGCCTTCAATGCATCACGCTAATGAATTTCAATATCAACATATCAAAACTTAAACCGCCATTTAAAAATAGTTGTCATTGGTCCATCAAAGTTTTGATTGGCTAAAATAAACATTTGTCAAAGGTGTTGCGCCGAAATATGCGCGTTGTTAATAAAAGCGCTATGTCCTGCCCATCTTAGCACAATTGAACAATTGTTTTTGGGGGCATTTTGAGCTGGCGTTAGATGTCCATGTTATGTATGGTCGCAGCGCAAACTACACAGCTAGTTCACGCTGCCATCTCATGAGATATTACTATAGTAAGGACACTGGGATGGGCAATCGACCGAGTTAACGTTATTCCGGGGCATTAATGCTTTCGGCGACAATCGCCAAACGGACTGTATAAAATTACAAAGCGTCCATGATATCACTCCCATTTCTTTTGCTGAGATAAAATAAGATCGAGTTACAAGAGACGGAAAATGAAGGAACGATCCCTTCTTTTCTTAATTTTCTTGCCTGCTTTATGTGAATGAAATAAATAAAGAGAAAAACTATTACGACTAATTAAAGAAACACACATCACATCACAGTTTTTATGGGAAATTGTGTAAATAACAGACAACTATATTTAGATAACATGGTGGAAATAGGACAACATATGCAATACTAAAATGTAAAAAAAACCGGCCAAGAGCATGTCGGGCCATGATCAGTGCAGAGATCCGTAGTTATTCAAAAACGGCTGGGCCTATTATGTTCGAAATAGTTTAATTTTAAAGTATTATTGATGAATAATAAAAATAAATGTTGATGAATGATAAAGTATGATTAATTTGCTAGTACTAACGACCACTGAGCTATGCTGCGGATATGGCGAAACTATAAGAGTTCTTAGTTTACAACGGAACCCTAAAAAGAGAAGGTTATCTTGTCGATGTTATGTAACGTTGTAGAGGTAACCCCAACGGAACAATTTTTATTACACTCTACAGTACAGTAACAGTACTTATATAAATACAAAGCTAAAAGTAGAGGTTATTAATTTACAAATGATTGAAAATATATGTACTTATGTACATATTGTACATACGCATTTATGTATTTTAATACACGGCAATATTACTCGCAAATTGGTTTGGTATTCGAGCTAAACTAATGTATTAATCAGGTAGCTTTGTTAATGTAGAACTAATTTCAGCCAACCAATCTAATACTATGTTAATGAATATGATGATCGGCATTGCCTTGGAGTTGATGTTATTAAATGTATTAATTGCATCAATTTTACAAAAACCTAAAAATATATTTTAAGTATAGGTATTTTTTATGCACTAGTACGAGAAGTGGTTCATTTAATTGTCTGGTCGAAACTTCGGAGGTCAAATGAACAAAAAACAAAAGACCGTTGAAATATCGTTGTTACTTTTTAACAAATAGTGTGAGTTTAAAATGTGTTAAAACACTGGTCATTGTTCGTTTCGGTCTTGGAATTATTTAACTGGACTTGAATTTGCATATTATTGACACGAGTAATGCATTACATTTCTATTATGGATATGCCAGAGGGAATGCGGCGGAATTCCCAGCTTCATTATGTCACTACTTCTTGGGAAAGCCTGTCTATGTATACAAACACGGTGCCTCGCGAGGAACTCACATAATTTTAATGCTGAATTCCTGGATGCTTAGCCAAGTTACCAATCGCTAGCGCTTGCTAGCGCATCGTAGTTTTCCCTCTTTGTAACTCCTTCATATTAGTGCGACCAAGAGGAAAAACTACGATGCGCTAGCAAGCGCTAGCGATTGGCAACTTGGCTAAGCACCCTGAGCATATTTAGAGTATTTAATGTTATACAAAATTTCCTGGATTCGGCTTGGTTCCAAAGATAACTAACCTTTTTTCGGAAAAAGTTTTTCGACGTAACTCGTCATAAAACTTTTTTTTGATTACAATGCTGCCACAATGTGTTCTAATATTACCACACCTTTTGCCTGACAATCAAAAAATAAGAATAGACTTGACGAAAAAACCTGTCCCTAAAAAAAACATTTAAAAAATTAGTTTTAACAAATTGTTGTTATGATAAAAAGTATTGGAAATGGTAAAAAGTATTCAAAAAGTCTAAAAAAATCGAAAAAAAAAAATTTTTTTTTTGTGGAATTTGACATTTGGTCTCATAATATTTTTTGTTTATTTTGATGTCTAGAATGCATGGTTAAAATTATGTGGTTTCCTCGCGAGGCACCGTGTATATATCTTTTTCACGGCTTAGCACCTGTAGATACGGGAATCCGTTGATAAACACAATATGTACCATTTTCAAGACAATATTCGCGCGATACAACCTCTTTCCAATAATGAATAATAGCCCGGATTTTTTGCCCCAAATAAATAAAAATGAGCTTTCTTTGAATGTGAAAATAAATAACATCTAAAAGAAATAAAGCTACAATAATGAGTAAGGAAGGTCACGTATGAATACCGGAGACGAATTCCTCTTTCAGTAGGCAAAAATATCAATTTGTATTGTTGATTAAAAGTTTGATTTACTCTTGTGCAAACCTTACGATGACGGCACCAGTAATGAACCGAACAATCTGGATTCATTCTTATCGTAAGAAATTAAGAGTAGGAGATGCATTTGTTTTCCAGCAGATACTCGTACTTATTAATCTTCTGTAGGACTACGATTGAAGTATCTCTCGCTAGTGCCTGTCAGGAAACACAACACTGATTCCATCAACTAGATTTTTTTCCTAAGAAAAACAAGTATAACCTATTTAATTTCTGCTTATCAGTGCGAGCCGGGGCTGGGTGCGAGCGTGATGTACAACCTGCTGTACAACCCTCCGCAGAAGTTGCTGCTGCTGGCTGGCTGTTCTACTGTGTGCACCACAGTCGCTGAGGCTGCTAAGATGTGGAATCTCATGGTTGTAAGTAACAATCTCTGTTCTTAAATCTTTATCATTCACTTTGAACTGCGCAACAGCTTTTATCTTCTTCTACTTATTTTTCTCACTCGTTAACTGACCATTCACTTCTAACCTTTCATGTCTCCTACACAGCCCACCCACTATATTTTTTTCTATTTAATTTTCCTGTTCCTTGCACCTTCACACTTACAAGGTTCACTGTCCAAGTCTATTAAAAAGAATTTACAGCTATCAGATTGGGATTGGGACAGCTAGCCTGTTACCCTATTAATACTCATCCTTCATAAAGGTCGCGGTAGCATGTTATAAAGATGAACATGTGGTTAAGCATTCATTTTTGTCGATACCCTTTGCCTTATGCAGGGATAGCAATAATCAAAACATATATTGGTCATGGTCAATCATAACTTACTCCGCACGGCTTGTACCTACTAACTGAACTGTCACTATGTTGAAGTGGTCGCGTCCCGGTTGGGACTGACAACGAATAATTAATACAACATTGTGGTTACAATTCTACGTGCTCCCAGTGCAAGAGGGCATCTTTTCATTGTTTATACACTTTTTTATGTAAGAGATAGACAACTAAATTCGAGCTATTGAAAGTGACGTGAGCCGAACAAACGACCAAGAATTTATGATAGAGCCTATTTGACAATGTTTGAAATAGCTAAAGCATACTTTAAAAGCGATTCGGAAAACTAGGTGTATCTATTTATGGCTACACTCGCCGGCGCCGAAGTCGAAGTCCTGGACACAACTTTAGATTATGTCAAAGCATATAATGAACTTAACATTGCTTTTTGTATTTATATTATAAAGGGCTCATGCATAAATAATGCGAGGCTTTTTCGGCTACTTTTTGACCCCCCTCTCCCCCTGGTGGGTGATGTTTAGTGAGTTTCTTGGCTACACCCCCCCCTCCCTTTCTTAGTTTTTTCGTCGTAGAAAAATATACGTGAGTAACGTGATCTTTCGTGATTTTTTCTTGGACCCCTATAAAATGACAAATTATGAGGCATATAAAATTCACTAGAAACGAAACCAGCGCTTAGCGTGTAAGAATTGGTAGATGGAAAGAAGTGTTCTTTTACTTTTATCCACAGACTAATGATAACGACCAGTCTTCATCATAGCTCTTGCCTTGAAAATTGGCAGTGGAGTTGTTCGGTGATGAAATATCTGTGGCATTGCTTGACTAGATATTACTCGTATTTCACTTTGAATTTGAGAT
This sequence comes from Thaumatotibia leucotreta, assembly GCA_025490895.1. Lineage (NCBI taxonomy): Eukaryota > Metazoa > Arthropoda > Insecta > Lepidoptera > Tortricidae > Thaumatotibia > Thaumatotibia leucotreta. The sequence goes on along the minus strand of JALPQI010007283.1, from coordinate 34,388 downwards.
GATGTAGCTTTAGTAACAACCCCTACAACGTCAATAGCAAGGGCATATGGAAGTGTTGACTAGCCGTTATCCAACGGCTTGTAACTAACAACCTAACTGGCCTTGTTGATGAAAATCCTTTATTCGTATGGCATAATCCTGTCGTAAATATCTCTGCATATCTGTGCCAACAACATTGATCCTAAACAAACCTTTAAGCCGCCACACAACGAGGGTGCGGCGAATTGCCAACGTGTTATTGGCGAGGTTCGGCCGAGGTAACGATCGGGTGCCGAAAATAAATATATCATTGCAAATATTTTTTCTATTTATTTTGTAATACCTTTCCTGACTCCAATTTAATATTTATATCCTCTGTAGACAGACCCGAGGCAATTTATATAGGTCACGTATTACAAATATCAATTAACCCTTCAAATATATAGTGTACCATCCGACATAAAGTATTCGGTTACAAAGACGTGTTCACTGGTGTTCACTCACACCTTGAAGGAGTTTAATGTGATTGTATTATCATCGTATACCTACTTAATGAAAAACATCTCATGCGTAACAGTAGTATGATAAACTAAACTTGACACTATGAGGTAGGTAGTTTGTGGTGTGCTTTTATTCTGCATATAACGAACGTTATGCAGAGCTTTCGACGTTTGCATACTAAATTATTCAATGTATTTTAGCCGAAGAGCTAGTGGAGTCACATCGGGAACAATGAATGCATTGGCCGATCCCTTTTATTTATTTCTTTGTCGGGCCACGACGCCGCTCCAGAGTCATGCAATTTGTCCCACCATTGTGTTAGACTCGGTTGGGAAACTGTATATCTGAAAATCTGAATAAAACATGTTAGTCAATGTTTCCTTGTTTCATAGACTAAACTGAATGTGTATGTAGAATTGTAGATACGTTAGAAAGCAGGAAATGCTAAATAGTACATTACTACCGAGGCCGGGAAGTGACTGGTTGCCGGCCGAATATATGTAGACGGCCGAGCGAAGCGAGGCCGGATAGTATTCGGACGGCAACCCGTCACTTCTTGGCCGAGGTATGTATAATGCTTTTCTCAAACATGCAATGAAATGAAACAAAAAAATGTATCTTCTTTCTACGAAATTATAAGTCAACTACGTAACTAAGTCTTTGAAACACAACAAAAGTCAAATACGACACCGACACCTCATTTTTTTTTAAGATTGACCTGTTTGAAAGTTGCAAATTTTTACTTTTAAAAAGCGGGTATTAGACAACGCGGTCGGTTGGGTCCAATGAAGTGATCGCGGCCGACGGATCGCGCCGTATAATATTGCTTTTTAAATATTATTTTGAGTAGTTGTTGCACATTTATTTTAAATTATATAATTTAAATACCTAATTATAACTGCAAAAATTTGCCAATCATTTTTTTTATACTAATATTACTTACAGATAATTATTGGCTAAAAGCCAAGATGCCAGGTCACAACCCTATGTCAAATGAAAATTAAAAAAGAGGCACTTGCCGGCCTAGGCCGGCAACGAGGTACTTCCCGGCCACTTTTTAGGCACGTAACTACAACATTTCATTGCATGTTTGAGAAAATATATTTGTGTCTAACATTAGTCGCAGCATTAAAGCAATATTTAATTAAGTAATTGATGTAACAAAACTTTATAAATTGCTCAACGATTTCATCATATGAATGGTCCACCGAAAGAACATGTCTATTCAATTCAAATTACGGAAGGAAAAACCACCTTACTTTTAAAAGAATAAGGTGTGAATTTGCTCTGATTTTTTAAAGCACTGGACATATTTTTTTCCGTGGACCCTTCATATTCCGTACACTAGTACCTACATACCTGGGTCATACAGCGTTCGCGAAAACGGGCGGGCGTCTTTCCCGTGGACATTGCGAATGTTAATTCATTCCATCTTATACAATACAATATAGAATTGTCAAAAATAAATGGACATAACAAAATAAACCCCGTAGGTATTAGGCGGCTAACCCTAAATTGCACAAGCAGCCTGAGATGTATTAGATTAACTACATTAAATGTATTTCAAATATCCACAAAGGTTGAATTAATGCAATACTGTTTACTAAATAACACAGAACGCTACTTATTTATTTATACACGGTTTGAAACTGTCCTATTGATATTCAAACCCGCGGTTAACCACTTCAAAGAATCTATTAATAGCAAAACTGACATTATGTTCACGAACAAAACGGTGTGTACTTATTTATATTTCAATCGCACGCTACGAGACTTTTTTTTTTGCGCCACTTTCGCCTTTTATAACCTTACGTTTATATGACCAACCAAATTGGACAAATTGTATAAACATTTATTTATCAACCTCATATAGAATCAATGACAAGTCTCAGGGAACATATTAATATTAAGGTGGAAGTACTAGTACCCTACACTGTACCAATACTCGTCATCACAGCTTGAGTTGCCATCGATAAGATATAATCAACTATTTATTAGGGCATTTAAGCGATGATAAATGTATGTGCCTTTAATGCTTCATATCCCAACTTTGAAATAGTTAGCTTATATTTCAATTAGTTGCATAATTTTAAGACAGGCTGACGTTTATTAGGTCAGACTGTTAATATTTTCAATGTCCCAATATGTGACATTCAAACTTGTCGGAGGTGCCATCTATTGGGACTGCCAGCACCTGACACTTATTTGCAATTTTGAGAAATTTTGATACTGTCACCCTATGCAATAAAAACGATGTATTTAACAAAACTTACATAGTCCTCTCCCAAAACACATAACAATACTTTATATTTATATAGATTTACATATGAGAAAAATATCATGATTCAGATATATATTTTCTGTTACCTAACATGTTACGCACCGGTACTTCCACCTTATGTGATGCACAAAATGACTGTGTATGCTGTTAATGTATTTTCGTTCACCAATGCCATAATGTATTCTAGTGTATTGGAAACCTATATCTGTACGTATTTCCTAAATATGTGCATTGGAGTAATCATTTTATAAGTTTAGTTAGCTACGACGCAATTTTTTTCTTAGCTACTTAATCTTCAATAGATATGTAATATCAAACGATACTTTAATGTTTTCGGAATACTCAGTTGTTCTCACATGTATATATTAATTGCTTTTTAAACTCAGTCTCAAATCAGTTAATTTGCTTTTTAAACTGTAGTTGCCTGTGAGATGTTATTATATATTTTAGTAAAATTGACAATATTTCCACAAGTGGTAGGTATTCAATGTAGAAATTATTTTATCGATAATACAGCGCCCTTCCTGTGAGCATATCGCTAATGAAACAAAGCAAATATTTCATCATTAAGAATAATAAAGAGACGGAGCCTGTTTGTTGTTCTTGCGGTTTCTCGGTGTTGATAGCTGATCCACCCCTTCGTGAGTAAAGTTATTTAAAGTACCACTTAAATGTAATTTTCGTTAAAGATACACAGAGATGTCTATTGTCTAAGCATGTATATTATTTGAACGGTATTATTGTGGTAGATGGACCCTTTAACAATAATAAACTACTGTAGATAGTCTGTTTATTTAAAAAAGACTATCTAAAATCCACTACAAAATAAAAATTAACTACTATAATAACTACTATAGTAACTAACTAACTATTACAATAAACTAGGATCTATTTAGTGTCGGTAATTCATTAAAATAAAATATAGTACCCAAAAAAGGCAACTATTCCAATTAGGTTTTATTCGAAATTGGAGCAGTTCCCGCAGAAAAGAATTAAAGTACTTATTTGTTCTTATTGTGCTTAAAATAAAACAGCTAGCCACTGGGATGTACCTAATGAGTATAAAACTCGACTTGACTTTGTTGCCATGTGTTGTGCATCAGATAAGGCCGAGCTCAACGTTCACTAACCAACCTTAAGGAATCTGTTCGCTCTCAAACTAAGTAGGTACCTACATTAGAACTTACGTAAGAAGTACGAGTAAGAATAAGGCTTCAAAGAGAAAATTAAAAAGTCACGTCATGATGATTGTTTAGATAATGGATATTAACTACGAACAAATAATGAAATAAAACATGGAAGCCACTCGCCATACTAAATTGCATTTCAAAAACGGTCCTCATTTTAGTTGACAAGTGTCACCCCCTCTTCAATGCATCAGGGTAATGAATGAATTTCAATATTAACTTATAAAAACTTAAACCGCCATTTAAAAATAATTTTCATTGGTCCATTAAAGTTCTGATTAGCTATATTCTTTAAACGCATGTCAAAGATGGTGCGCCGAAATATACGTGGTGTTAAGAAAAGCGCTATGTCCATCTTGGCACTATTGAACAATTGGTTTTGGACATATTTGAGCTGGCGTTAGACGTCCATGTTATATAGTTCGGGAAATATTATTTGACCGACTCCTATCTTACTTACGACCTTTTGTTTTGCATCGTTAACAATAGGAAAGTGCTAGACAGCTGATTGTCTAGTAAGTGTTAACACGTTCCCTGTGGATGCATCACATGTGATACATTTGAAGGTATTGATGATACGTGCATGCAGGATATGATACACGACCCTATTTAAATATAAAGGGATAATTTGAAATTTGCAGGTACGAGCTAAGCTACGTTAACTTACCCGCACGTATCAGCTGTAAAAAGTGACAATTTGATAAAATTAGGTATTGGCGGACTTTTAATACTGTTGCCAGGTTATGCTTGAAATTTTGTGCGAAAATTTGCACGTGAGAGGTGACACTACCGATTTTAGTTGCACATGGAACGTGTTAACGCAAAAGAAAAGGTCGTAAGTAAGATAACAGTCGGTCAAATAATATTTCTCGAACTATAAGTACATAATTATATGGTCGCAGGGTAATAATGACAAATGACAACCCACTTAACGGAATGTGTTAAGTGCAAAAAGCGTTTCCTATCCTGTTTACGACAAGGTCCCTCTGGTTCCCGGGATTACTTGAGCTAATATTCATAGAGCACCCACTTGTGAACCTTTTTCCCGATGGCCGACACAATATCACGGCTGACGCGAATCAAAGGCACACAATCGTGAACCCACGATTCGTTATGAATAGGTAATATTGGACCGGTTTCTATTTGGATATTTTGTCATAGGTTTTCGTTTAATGCAAAACGTAAGGGATCTCATAAATAGTATGGATGCAAAACTTAAAAAAAACCTTTTGGTAGGTAAACTTACAGTTTTCTCATCTCTACTTGTATACCTTAGTTATAAAACGGACTATTTTGAAATTATTTGCCGTTTCTATTGTTTTATATAATCCAACAAATAGTCAAATTGAATAAAACAGGGGAGGGAACTGAAACACAAGTTACTTAGAAATAATCATGTTTTTTTTTGGCTTTTTCTAATTTACAAGGTGTTTTTCAGAAATGATAACGGCTATTAAGCTATTTAAAACGTTAAATGTAATAAATATCATTTAAGCACCTTTTCCACCAAACGGCCCGAATCGGAAAGAATACGAAAAGATGTGGAGAATCTGATAGCTTGATTTATTTAGCTTTCTAAACATACAAGCCGTAACACCAGTTAGTAACTAAAACTACTTAGTTTTTAAATTTCAGTCAATTATTTACTCTCAAGTTCTGGTTAATTAACATTTTATGGTTATTTTGTTTCCATCCTCCGGTTCGAACACATAGTTATCTATACAGGGTGAAACATGAGTCGTGAACAGTAATACGTTTTTCTAACTCTATAAACAACTAACAATTAAATGCTCCACAAGTTACTAAAAAATTTACAAGTTATTTATTTAATTTTTGTATTTTTGGGTTTATGTTCTTGTATTTTTTGGCTTTAGGACATCCAAAAGGATTTTTAAGACAAATTAATGGAATAATTTAAATTACCTTTACAAATTCTTTTTTTTTATGTTGCCACAACAAAGTGGCTCCACTCCACCTGATCGTAAGTGAAAAGTAGAGCCCAAATCGCGGCGGCAACGAACAGGAGACAATCAATAACCTGTTAGTTGCCACCGCCTTGCTAGCCCGCTAAATGCTTCTTCACGCTTCTAAAATAATTAATAACGGCAATTTTGTCCTTTCGTGTAAAATTAAATGATATTTTTGTCCACAGCTATGTTACGGCGCGTCATCTCCCGCGCTCTCGGACCGCGCGCGGTTCCCCACGCTGTTCCGCACGCACCCCTCGGCCACCGTCCATAATCCAACGAGGATCAAGCTCATGCAGAAATTCGGCTGGTCTCGCATCGCTATATTACAACAAGCCGAGGAAGTGTTCATATCGGTGAGTTGCTTCACTTTTTCTAAATACATTTCTAATAAAACACTAAGTAAAACGAGTTTAATGATGACCGCGACATACTTTTGATTATATTCAATGCTAATCTGTGCCCCAACTCCTCCTGCGGGTGTCGTAAGAATAGACTTAAGAATTGCAGCGTCATCATAGTGGACACATTACTGCGATCGCCAATCTGCTTGCCCAGCGTGGCGATTATGGGCATTTACCTCCTAATGCCTATATGCATAGTTAATAGGAGAGGCCTACGTCCAGCAGTGGACTATCACAGGCTGATGATGATGAATCTGTGCAATTTATATACAAATTAAATCGAACTAACCTAACCTATGTCTAAGAATAGTCCTTGTGGCATTGTACCGAGGATGATGATGGCATTTCCTCGCTGTATCGCAATGCCGATAGGCTGTGCGGGGAAGCTGCCAGCTCTTTGGTCTTTAGTAATGCTGAAAAATAAATCCAGTAGGTAGCTGAATAGTTTACGTTTCGCATGGAAGGTCAAACATGTAATAAAGCGTTAATAACCACTGAATATTCATTAATAGGTACGTAAGGCAAAATGTTTGCATGAATTTACCGAAACAACTTGAATTTGCCAATATTATCAATTCGGGAAGCTGAATAGATTTACCTTATCACATTATTTATCTATGCCAGTTGCCGGCTTGAATTAATTAAATATATGGAATGATTTTGTACCTATTCTTCATATCATCAGGTTGAAGTGAAGGAAGTAATTTTTTGAAAAACTTTGAATGCACTAATACTAAATTTACAAAATAATATCAAGGTTTCTTTCAGCAAAATACACTATCTACGATATTTAAGGTCCTTCCCCTTCATATCCCATAACTTTGGAACGCCCTGCGTATACCTTACAAATTATAGGATGCTACTGCTTAATTATATTATTATACTGCGGCTCACTTGCTGACATCACTAGTACAGTCGTCTTTTAATTGCATTCATCGTCTTTCGAATTATATCCACAATTTATCAAGCGTATATTATTTTGTTCAAATGTGTTGACCGCAAGCACATGTTTGATATTAGGTACACCTCATGACAAACGGTCGCGTGACTGTCACTCGTTTGATCGGCAGTTACTTGTTCGTATCGACTTCGAGTGGAGCGCGACACGCCAACCCCTTTGTCTGCTAATAGATAAACTATGTTCGTGATTAGTAATACTAATACCTATTCAAAGTAGCTTCCAAATCTATGATATCTGCTTCACGTGTCTATCTCAACTTGATTGCATTTAGTAATCTAATTTCGATTAACACGTCTGCACATTTGCGTGTGTTAGAAATTGGTACAGTCGAGCTCATAAATATATGAGGAAATACAAGCCTTTAAAAATAAATGAGCATGGATGGATACATATGCACCTGAACAGATATACCAATCAAAAATATGTGTACATATTACCTGTCATATCAATCTGAGCATGTGTCGCATTGTTATGTAAACAACTGAAAAGTCATAAATATCTGTAGGTACTAGTATATTAGACATGACTATACCTCGATATTTTTCTAGCAGGAACGAGAGATTGACAAAATTTAGCATCGACATAACTGTTATCGATGAGTCTTATTATACAGGGTGTTTGGGATAACGATGTAGGAATTTCTGGAGGTGCTAATGGAGACTAATTGGAAGAGTTTGAACCCTATTTACCTTAGTCCAATATGTGACAGTTTTTTTTTATAAAAAAAATTGAACTCACACTTGCCTACTAACTACAAGAAACTTATTTCGTTTGGTGATGGCGTTCAACAATTGATCGACGATAACTTTTAAACTAACTGCTATTTAGTTGTACTATTTTTTGTAATCAAAACCTAGAAAGTCAAGCATGTTTTTACACGAACTATCCCGACTATTTTTTAGGGTTCCGTAGCCAAAATGGCAAAAACGGAACCCTTATAGATTCGTCATGTCCGTCTGTCCGTCTGTCCGTCTGTCACAGCCGATTTACTCGGAAACTATAAATGCTACAGTAACGAAATTTGGTAAGAATATGTGTTGTATGAACCGCTACAGGATTATGATACTAAATTGTAAAAAAAAACCATTGGGGTGGGGGCCCTCCATACATGTAACTGAGGGATAGAAAAAAAATTTTAGTTGTATATAAGCGTGTGGGGTATTAATAGAAAGGTCTTTGAAAATGATATGAAGGTTTATAAATCTCATTTTTATTTAAGCAAATCGTTTTCGAGATATCAGGTCTCAAAGTCTGAAAAATGTGTCCCCCCCCCTCTATTTTTTAAACTACGCGATATAAAATTCTAAAAAAAATATATGTCATGCACATTAATAAACTCTATCAACGATTTTTGGTTTGATTCAATCATCTCCTATAGTTTTTGAGGTAGGTTGATTTAACTGTATTTTTTTAATAATAAGTTGATAATGGTACGGAACCCTTTGCGCGCGAGTCCGACTCGCACTTGGCCGGTTTTTTTTTTCACAGGCCGATAAAGTTTAATTTACTGTTAGAAATCAGTAATGATGAACTAGAAAAATTATTTAAAAAAATGTTGTGTGTGGCAAGTGGGAGTTCAATTTTTTTTATTTATTACTCAACTAATTATTATGTTAAAAAAAATCAATGCTATTTATTGCATATTTTGTTTTAAATTTAACTTTTTAAGTAAAATTTTGGTATAAAACTAAACATTTTGAAAAAAGTGATTTAAAAAAACTGTCACATATTGGACTAAGGTACATAGGGTTCCAACTCTTCCAATTAGTCTCCTTTACCATCTCCAGAAATTCCTACATCGTTATCCCAAACACCCTGTATAGTGGTTGACAAATAAATTTAATAAATAAATAATGTGCTCTAGCTACAAAATATTACAAGAATGCAAATCAGACTCAAAACGATACATTATTTTTATTATTATGTTGTATTTAATACCCATCAAAAGAACAAAGACCATTAAAATATACTCTAACGCCATAGGAAATAATTAATATGAAGTATTCTATATTCAAAACAAAGCCTAGATGAGTCCTGGATTTCTTGGTTACCTAAATTCATGAAGTTAGCATGTTTATGAGACTAGGGTCTATTCATCGATAACATTTATATCGATGTTTAATTTTGTCAATCTCTCGTTCCTGCTAGAAAAATATCCAGGTATAGACATGACATGTTATCATTATCATTAACAAATTTGTAAGTGGCCAGTGATTACAGTTGATAACAACCTCTTTTATGTCGATCATAAATTCAAAACAGTACGCTTAGCACATGATTGATATGCGACAATATGTTGCGGCGAGATAGACTATCCGTCCCTCTTTTATTAATATTATTAGTAAAAGACGGGCAATCTGTCTCGCCGCGATATACTGTCGCACCAATCATATGCTAAGCGTTCTGCAAATAAATGGGTAAAAAGCCACAAGCAAATACTAATGACACTTCTATGACATCACACGTAAAGTGGAAGAGAAAAAAGAATTGTTAGACAGTACGGTTTTTCGATAACTTTCAAGATATAAGGAATAAGTTTTGCGTTTCAGTTGATTACATATTATTGCGACACATATTCAGATTAATATGACAGGTAATATTTAGGTAGGTACACATATTTTTGATTGGTGAATCTGTTCAGATTCATATGTCCTTTTCTATGCTCATTTATTATTGAAGCCTAAGATTTGCATATATATTTGAATATATATATGAACTCCACTGTACAGTCGAGTGCATTAATATATAGACACATTTGTAAGGGATCAGTATGGAGAAGTGTATATATATTATGCCCTTGACTGTACACACATAACTATACGCCTCTAACGGCCTGTATTACCATCCTTGAATAATATATATTAATCAGATAAATTTTAGCTGTCCCTTTCTTTTATATATTATGGTAGGTACCTTGCGAATATTGATAATTTAATCTGCCTGATAAAATTATTCGAGAAGTGTGAAACAGGTCGTAAAAGTAAATCTACACATTAATGTAATGACGTGAGTGGAAATTGGAATTAACTTTCGCGATATTTGGCGCATCAAGTACGCAATTTAAATTATATTAGGAACTAAGTAGTTAGTTTTTAGACGATTTATGTTCATCTTTCCTCTCTAAATAGTGGATCATGAAACCTCCCAACGTATCGATGGAAAAGGATAAAGTAATCTTGACGGTACAATTGAGAGGTCGGAGATTTAAGACCCAATATTTACTAAATCGGATTGGTTCAAATGGAACCAGAAGGGTAGTTGTAAGGAAAAGGCAATGAATATTTTATTATAGACATGCGGTAAATGTATCAGCCATTGAAACAAAGCAAACAAAATATACAAACCAATTCAAAGTGCTGCCAAAATGGAAATACGAGTAACAAAAGGAGAAGCAAGTGTTCCAATGTTCTAGCATCCCACTATTATTAACTATTACTATTAACTAAGTAGGTAACCTTTTTAAGTGGTAGATTGTTTTTACGGAATTCTACTTTAAATTGTTATATATGGACAATAAAATTAGAGTATTTCAACCATGTAGGTATACGTTCGTGAAGTGTTCGGAAACAAATACCACCTCAATAATTTATTGCTTTCTTTTTTTACTATCATCTAAGTAATCAGATAGGTACTGATATCAAGGTTTTGACTAATATAATACCTTTATAAAACGTACTTCTGTTACTCGAATAAACTTATTGTAATAAAATGATACTCATTATAAGAACTGATGTCTAAAGACGAGACAACTATTATACAGATAAATTCAGCTCGCAATTTTGCCCGGAAGGATGTGAAACTTTTCCTTATCGGAAATTATGAACCCCAAGCATCGTGAACAAGTGAAATTTGTTATGTATGTATGTAGGTCATTATATAACTTGTAGCTAATGTAAGTAAATAGGAGTCACACGTCAATAGAATGAAGGTAACGAGAAAGACTTATTTTTAGCTCTGGAAATATGCTTAGGGTTTGAAAAGATAATGATGAAAATGATATAAGCGTAGGTCGAGTTATAATGGCTGCCGGTTTGTTACTATTCAAATTAAAATGAAAGGGTGTTTTTTTCCTAAACACTGCCAGCGGAGCTCACTGTTACAAGGGCCGCGTAGCTCCACGCAATGAATGAGGCCGGAGTCTTTCACGCTGGATTCAATGTAATTAGAGCGCCTCCGGTTTTTTCTGCATAAGTGGGTTTGAAGCGTTCTTGCGCTCTATTTTGCTTGCTCACGCTATAAAAATAAGTGCATTTGAGCTTAGATACTTTCTAAGTAATGCGAACCTTGATGACTATGTTTTCAGTAAAATTGAAATTATGCCCACTTTTTTGAAAAGTAACAAAAGGTAATATTATTATAAAACATTAGGTTCATTGGTAAAAACTGATTTCTTGCCCACGTTAAAAGCTACAAAAATAGATATTATTATGATTATGACTATGTAGAGTAGTTTAGACATCGAATACATGTAACATGCATAAATAAAATTAAATACTGATTGATTAAAATTCAATTTCAACATTCATGAGATATAATAGCTATAAATATAATTAAACAATTAATTGTTGCCTGTTAGTCCGTGGGCTAGTCGGCCTGAAATTAGAAATTAGAAATCGGTATAATTTGGGGGTACCAAGTGTCCTTTTTACAGTAGTTAGACATATTCATAAGGATGTTAAAAAAGTATGATAGACATCTCAAAGTGGTAGCTAATAGGCATACGGGCTATTTCAAGATTTCCGTTGTATGACAGGTGGGTGATTCTTAAAAAAAGTTCAGCAAAAGAAAATAAAAAAGATTTTTTTCTTTACTGTTTTTCGCAATGTACATCGAAAGTATATACCAAAAGCATATTTTTGATGAATGTGGACAAGCTTAATACCATTGGAAAAGGCAAAAAAAAATTGCATGTAAACACGGTTGTGACAATGTATGACACGGATGTGACATATTTGCAATAAATGTTAAAATTGATGTGTTTAAATTCGTAATATCATAATTTATCATGATTAATCAATAAAATATACCAAAAGCATATTCTTGATGGATCTGGATAAGCTTAATACCATTGGAAAAGGCAAAAAAACCATGTAAACACGGTTGTGACAATGTATGACACGGACGTGACTTTTTCCAATTAATGTTAAAATAAAATTGATGTTATTAAATTCGTAATATCATAATTTATTATGATTAAGCAATAAAATAAAGCAACGAAATGGTTTCATTAACAGTATTTATTTTTCTTCAAAACAGTAAATAATTATTTAGATATCCCTTTTATAAGGGTCGTATGAAAAGTTTCTGGTCTGACAATGGAGAATAACTTTTAAAAAAACCTCCTTGGTACTACAACCTTACTTTTTTCTGATGTTAAATGTCAAAATTGGCGCCATTTTATCGATATTTTTTTTTATAATTACTGATTTCCTGAAACAATACCTACAACATTTCTAATATGCCAAATACAAATCTTGGCTCGGTGGACAGAGATTTTCAAGAACGAAGGGGTAATTGGGGCCTATTTTGAAGAGCAAGACGGCAACTACTACTTGGCGTTGTTAAAATCATGAAAGCATCGTAGGGACAATTGTATAGCCTTACAAATTACAAGGAGCCTATGTTGAAAAGTAAATAAAAAATATAACACAAAACGACTTGTTTCTATGTCATATGTCAGGCCAGAAACTTTTCAAATCCATGGGAAAATTGACAAAATAAAAATGCTCAATAAATAGTGTATACTAAATATACTAAATCATCTATAATAACAGTTTAAATCCGTAGATTATCTAAATGAAACGAAAATGTCACGACCACGTGTTATAAATGTCACAACCACGTACTCAATAAGTCCATGGCCGTGACGTTTTTTTCATATCGTGGTTGTGACAATTTGAGACGTGTTCGATATAACCTAAAAGCTAGCCATGATCTCACAAATTTTAATTAATTATCAGGAACTACACTGTGTGAGGTACATGTTATGTTTCAAACAATAGTGTGACATTGTTATTTACGTTTAAAAGCCAAACACGGCGTTGACGTGTTAAGGTTGTCCCTTTTTATAAAAAAATACGGAGAAATTTTTCTTGAGACACACACAACGTTTAGTTATTTGCAAATTTGACAACAACACAATGTTGCTGTTCTAAAAAAACATAAAAAGGGTTGCAAATATTAAAGACACTTTTTTACAGAGATCCGTATTTTTATAGTAACGTACACGGTCGTGACACAAAAACTACTCACACATTTTATTCTGATGTAAATCATAAATAGTAATGGTTATTAAGATTTCTATAGTATTATCTTATAAATCAAACATTAATCTTGCATAAATGCTGTAATATTTTGCGTGAGAATTTGACAATTCACCAGAAAAAAATATTATATTTTCGAATTCGGCAATCTCACACAACACGGTCCGTGACATTCTGGGGTTAGCAATTTTTTTTTATAGCTGGCTAATAACTTTATGGCAAAAATGATGCTGTGACATGATATTAGTGGTAATTTACTACGTGAATTAATACTCACTTTATATATTTTCCCACAAAATATATTCGATTCTTACATATCACAGAAAAAAATGTAAGAATAAGAATCACCCAGGTATGGTTAAAATTAGGAGGTACAAATTTTCCTTTTCACGGCTGTTAGGTAAGCTTTTTTTTATATTTTTCAATCTTGGTTATTTGAAATAAGGACTATTATTTACGAGTGGCACTTCCATCGCCTCTTAAATCACTAAGTATACGGTGGATTATGACTACAATTCATTTCAATATTTTTATGGGTCTTCTTTTTAATACCGCCAACAAGTTATATACATCAAATTAAAGCTTATTAAATACACTATCATTAAAAACTATTTAGTTTTTCTAGCGTCATGACTATTATGTAAAAACACGACACAAAAAAAATCAAAAACACGAAATTTTCAAAAAATTGGTCATAATTAATTATTGGTTGGTTTTAGCAATATGGTGTATATGCAAAATATGAAGCTTACAGATATGCCTTTAATTTTGTTCAATAGAGTAATTACATATATTTAATAGTTCTTGAGATATACTTGATTTCGTAAAACTTGAGATCCACCATCTTTGATTGGCCCCCATTTTTGTTAGGTAGCACTTATAAATGGCAATCTTGCATTTTTGACGTTTTTATAAGCTTACCTAACAGCCGTGAAAAGGAAAATTTGTACCTCCTAATTTTAACCATACCTGTCATACAACGGAAATCTTGAAATAGCCCGTATGCCTATTAGCTACCACTTTGAGATGTCTATCATACTTTTTTAACATCCTTATGAATATGTCTAACTACTGTAAAAAGGACACTTGGTACCCCCAAATTATACCGTTTTCTAATTTCAGACCGACTAGCCCACGGACTATGTAATTGGGTGAATACTCGAGCGATTTGTTATTACTGGCATGTTTATCTTTAAGTATTAATATGTATTACACCTGCGAACCTTTAATAAAAATAAATAAAATAAAATAAACGGGTAAACTCACGTGTATTTAGTCACTACGTACGACATGTTTCAAAGAGCCTACGAGTAAATAGGTATCCATTTTAAAGCACTGAGCCCACGTTCACGCGTACGTAAACGCAGACTCCGTGCTTTAGTTTAACCGTTTAACTGTATTTATGTTTAAAATTCGTTTTCGAAAATCTGCAAAAGATGGGTAGGTAATTAAATTGAGAACAACTGTTCTGTTCACCGTAGTCATTAAAAAAACATGCCGTCATCTAGTTATTGTAAGATAAGGTCATAATTACTCTTATAGATTCTTAGTGCAATCAGCTTGAAATAAGTCAATAACATAACATGACGTAAAGTTTGCGTCCAAGTGTCAAAATCATGTTCATTTAACATTATATGCCATTTTCTTCTATACCATCCAACAGAAAACAAAGTCGTGAAAACAATTGCTAGTCTCGCCGTGTTTTTCAGACGGTCGAAGACCTCGAGGCGCACTGTAAGAAGGCCAACATCGAGATCGTGACGCGGCAGTCGTTCCTGTCGGACCCGGCCGACGCCGTGCGCAACCTGCGGCGGCAGGACGCGCGCGTCATCGTCGGCCTCTTCTATGTGGTGGCGGCGCGACGCGTGCTCTGCGAGGTCTACAAGCTCAAGCTTTATGGGAAATCTTACGTGTGGTTTTTCATTGGTAAGTTGCTTAACACTTTCATTGCGGACATGTGATATGCGCTACGCTCGTAATCAAACCGGAATCAGAAAGGGATTCGAGAGTACTGTTGACACAACAAATGACACATCAATTCACATCATTTACCAAGAAAAGAGTATTTATAGATGTAGTGAGTGATTAATTAATCTATTGTCTGCAAGTCTTTGCACTTAAACTATGAACATATGAACATAACTATGAATATCCTAGATTTACTTATACCCTGTTGTGTCAACAGTACTTTTGAATCCCATTCTAACCGCGGTTTGATAATACTCGTAGCTGATCCCGCGATTTTTCCACTTTGTAGCGAAAATGCACCTCCCACAGAGAGCTCCCCTCGGGAGTTCTCCGCGCTCAATGTGTTAACTGTTTTTGTCAGCCTCCGTAGCCTAGTTGGTATATAGTGACCCTGACTACGACGCTGGAGGTTCTGCGTTCTAATACCAGTGAGGGTATTATTTTAAATATTTGTTCCTTGGTCGTAGCTCTCTATGTATTTAAGTATCTATATGTGTCTATCTATTATTTGTAAATATGTTTATACAGGGTGTGAAAACCTTGAACGGGGTGATTTGGTAGGTTATACTGGACAACTTTTACTATGGAGCCAATCACGAAATCTGAAAAAAAAAATATTTTTCATACATTTTGATCGATCGATCACGACATTTTGTATGAAAAAGCCAAATTTTCTTTGAGATTTCTGGGTTAGCTTCATAGTGAAAGTTGTTCAGTATAACCTACCAAATCACCCCGTTCAAGGTTTTCAGTGGCTGGTGTAATACGTTGTATATAGTCGCTTGGTTGGTACTGTGGGAGGTGCAGATTTAAGAAGAAATACAGGGGACACTTTTGAAGAATCATAATTTATTTTATGTTTACGCGTATCGCGAGCGTGACCCGGAGGCCGGAGCCTCAAGGGTGACTGCACCAAATTTCTATTTTATTTATTATGTTGATTATAATGTCATACATTTAAATATGGAATTTACCCGAAAGTAACCAGTAATGTAGAGGATTGTTATACAACCTCTACAGTACCCACATCACAAGCCTAATTTGAGCTTACATTGGGACTAGCGATTTGTGTAGGATGTTCCAAGATATTTATTTTATTTATTTATTTAATGTTCAAACCGTTCGGAGTACAATTTTGATAACTAGATTTAAAATTTATTCTAAATAGCTCAATCACAATATAATCTTAGTTTAGTGTTAAATAATCTTCTAATGGCACCAGTCCTAATAACATACAACTCATACTTTCGACTAACAAGGTGGTATGACAGTACAATATAATTATACAATTTTTAGTGGGCGCCGTAAATATGAGTATAGTTAATACAGTATCTACATATCTGAATAAACATTAACGGCATGAACGGTTTCATGAGTAACATCGGTAAAGATAGAGAGTATCTATGATAAGTCCGCTGCTCACTCCCCCTAGGGTGGAGCCGGTACACGCGTACCTTAGACTTGCCTCTGTTAGAAATACATATTCAGTATTTTTCTTTAATTATCGCGTGTATTCGTAGGTACGAAATAAAGTAATCAGTTTTTTTAATTGGTTTATTTCATTACGTGACACATGAAACGGAGACGACGTTCACGCAACTCATTACGTAGCCCTATATATGATGTCACTCTAGTCGCCATGTAGGTAATAAAGTTCACATGGTAAATTGTAATAAGATACATCAAAAAAGACTAGGTAATGAAAAATGGAGGCTTATTAAATAATCTTAACGTTTGCCGACGTGCATACGGTGGCGTCCGTAATCTGCAATAGTGACATCATCAGGCAGGCTATCGTCATGGTATAAAATAGTACATTACGACACAAGTGCGAAAAACATGAAATTCGAAACGAGTGGCGATGTTTTAAAACACGACCGCTAGGGAGTGTTTTAAATCGACACGAGTTACGAATTTCGTTTTTGCACGTATCTCGTTCGACTTTTTTTAGTACAGATGGCCCTCCGAAGTTTTAGACCTGACGTAAAATGACACACTTCTCGCAATAGAGCCTATAAAAGACACCATCTGTACTAAAATAACTATTTATTTAAAAAAGACGTTTACAGTACCTACTAATGCTTCCTCTGGCGTAAGCAATGAGCGAAGTAATAATTGATTTAGATTCTTTCTAAGAGCTAACAACACACCATAATGATTTTAAATATTTATGTTTTATCTCTTATAAGTGAATTGTAATTCTTAATGACCGTGTGGTGACGGCAGTAAGAATACATTTGTCACCACCCCATCTCTTCCTGCGGGTGTCGTAAGAGTCGACTAAGGGATTGAAGTGTCACTGACCGTTATTTGACAAAATATTGATAATGGGCAGCAGCGTCGTCATAGTGGACACATTACTGCGATCGCCAATCCGCTTGCCCAGCGTGGCGATTATGGGAATTTACTCCTAATGCGTCTATACGCATAGTTAATAGGAGAGGCCTACGTCCAGCAGTGGACTACCACAGGCTGATGATGTGATGAATTCTTAATGAAATTAAATAATCTTAAGCCTTAATATAATGGCAAAGTGTTATCTGTTCCGTAATAAAAACCGGCCAAGAGCATGTAGGGCCATGCTCAGTGTAGGGTTCCGTAGTTATTCAAAAACGGCTGGGCAAATTATGTTCCAAATAGTTATATTTCAAAATATTCTATAATCGCACTATTCATGATTTTTTTCATATTTTTTGGACCTACGGATCAAAAGATACAGGGGGAACAACTTTTTTTTCTTCTGGAACAATTATTCTCTCTGAAAATATTGACTTTAGAAAAAAACTTTAGTTTAATACCATTATTTTTTTAAAGAGACCTATTTAATTATACTCCACACTACAGGATTACATGAAATAAAAAAAATCATCCCCCCTTCACCAGTTGGTTAAAATATTTTCCTAGTTTGTCAGTACAAAATTGCAGATTTTTAGTACTAACGGCCACTGAGCTATGCTGTCGACAGACGGACAGATAGACAGACGGACATGGCGAAACTATAAGGGTTCCGTTTTTGCCATTTTGGCTACGGAACCCTAAAATGCGAGCTACATTTACGTAATTTATTATGTATATTTAATGTTCTAGCAATTACTATTCAATCAAACAAGTTTTACATCACAAACACGAACTTTACAACATGGTAGAATTATCATGGGAAATATGAGAATCGGAATGTCAATTAGTTACATAATTTAATCGGTGTTCGAAAATATGACCCGCAGCAATTCACATGGGCCAGCTCGGCACACCAATAAATAAAACGTGGCTTGTCGGAAGTAAGGCTTTGTTAACTTTGTTAGAAATGGCTATATTTTTTTTCAGTTTTTGCGTAGCGTGCAGGCTTCTATTATCATATTGTTTTTCTTTCTAAAACAGAAAAAAATAATTAGGAAAAAACCATGCTTATGAAATAAGGCAGGTAACTCATGTAAAAGGTGAGTTGTCTAAATAGTAAAACCAATTTACCGCTTAAATTGTTTATTACGCTCAACCGATAAAGCTGGTAGGTCCCAGTAGCTTGGGAAATGACACTTGTAATAATAATACCCTATTAAGCTCAACAAATCATATACTTGTTGCGTAGGCTTAATTGTACGGTATGTTCAGATTTATTATTTTGATAGAGCACTGAGTTTTAAGCTGTCTTTATATTTTTAACACAGGTAACATATCTATTTGCAAAGCAAATTAATGTAATCACTGTAATCAGACATTCTCAAGAACCAAGACAGTTAAGAACAGACTTTATAAACCTAGCTTATTCAATCAACAGAAGTATTCCGGACTGTTACAATTTCTTCCGCTCTTACTCATTTTAATAAATATTACCATAATAGAAGAGGAAAACAGGGCGGAGGCGGTAGCGTAGCGCGGCGCAACGCCGAGCCTCGCTCCGGCGCGCTCCAGCGACCCACACCAGAAAACGGCGTGTTTTATTGTCCTTCCTCATTTTTATACTTATATTTTTAGTCTCCCTGAATAATAAATTTGTGCCCTACACAACAACTCCGTCGGGTTGGGGTTTGGAAGTATTTTTTACGTTTATCGTATCACATTTGAATCATTGGTTTTTGAAGTTTTCCCCAAAATTTTACTGCGTTTTTTTTTCAATCTACATTCAGGGATGATTAACTTTGCATCATGTATAGACATGAGGCAAAGTTGGATATAGCCATAAACGACTAAAATTATAGTTCATATTTTGATGCGATCATTAATTTCCATTTCTGTTTTTCCATGCCATAATTAATTAGACGCGGTTCTAATGCTCAAAATAGCCAGCATAATCAAAACCCCATAATACTGGTGAGGTTGTTTCTTTTTAAATAGTAGGAAGTCAAGGGCAACAGCCGACGCGAGCCACGATCGGTCAAATCCAGACTGACGGGTTGTTTGATCGCTACGTTGTAATAAAACACGTGTGTTTTGTGCTTGTTTGCTTTCATTTCAGTGTTGCACGAGGCACGCAGATT
This sequence comes from Thaumatotibia leucotreta, assembly GCA_025490895.1. Classification (NCBI taxonomy): domain Eukaryota; kingdom Metazoa; phylum Arthropoda; class Insecta; order Lepidoptera; family Tortricidae; genus Thaumatotibia; species Thaumatotibia leucotreta. The sequence goes on along the minus strand of JALPQI010007283.1, from coordinate 14,402 downwards.
TCTGACTCACGCGAGCACGCACTTTATGTCACAAGGTGACTGGTGTTAGGTATATAATCTTACCTAACAGTGTCAGTACGTATTCGCCCTTCTATTATGTATTAATATAATTAGTAAAAGACGGGAAATCTATCTCGCGACGACATAGGTCTAGTCATTGCGCTTTTTAATTCTGGAAATTGCCGATTTTTTTTTTCGGGCCCTTATTATTTTAACAATACCCGTTCATCGATACCACATACTGTAGGTAGGAGTTCAGTAAAATCAGCAGGATAAGGGAGCATCTTGTCCCTTAACAGCTTTTAGGGCTAATTTGTTTCTGGTGATGGGTCACGTCACTAGTAAGTAAGTGTTACGCCAAATTTCAGCATCCGCCACTTGAAATTTTTGAAGAAAAAAGCTTTTATGAATAAAGGCTGCATTGATAAAAAACTGTAAATTTCAAATAATAAAATTGGATCGAAATAGTTAGATATGTAGCTATAATTTCAATTTTGGAAATTAACCACGAGGCCTTACCTCAGTTGACTGTAGTACCTACTTTTGTGTCACTATTGCATTTCCGGTACTCACAGTGCAGCTTCTTCGAAGCCTCTTCCAAACTATCTTTACCAAGCATTTATACTGTTTTTTTGTATGCAGTTTTCTGAAATAATGGGACTGTCGTCAACGTATCCGGCCATTATTCCCGTGTTCCTTAAGACACCCTTGACTTATGCATAATATCATTTGGTGCTGATTTCGCTTAATACTCATATAACTATGTCAAAGAGACTAAGATTTGTAAAGGATTACATAAGGAATAAATAGTTGGGATTAAAGACCCATGGAAAATACACATAATATGTGACATAATTCCCCTCACAGAGTATCATTATATTTATTCTGTCTCTGTAATAATGTAAATAAGATATAATTCTTCGAATGTAAATTTTTCTCCCTATTACCCAAGATCAGAAGAGTCTTTACTAAAGGGCTTATCTATGTCGAAAACATACAAAAATAATCCTCTTTGAAAAATCACCCCTCGCATCGCATTCACATAGTACATATGTAACGGTATATCGATTTAATCCTTCCCGATATGTACATACGAGCAGTTGGAAACAATGAATTAACCCTGAACAGGAAATTAGCTGCGTAAAGCTCGTTTGTGCTCGGGAACGTCGGTTGTCGTTTAATAACCTTTCTGCGACGGCACGGCCATTATGCTGACAACGGTGATGGTATCTTTATCGCATGTTTCGACGAAATCGTCAATGTCTACAAATTCGTTTCACTACTCAGTCTTGTTCATTCTACTCGCGAAATTATTCGTAGCACTTCGTAGCACTTCGTAGCAGTAAGCGTAAGTACTTAAAATCGTACTCGTTGAATATTTTATTATAGCACCTTGAACGGCATTTAAATTTTACTCTCGTAACTCATACTCAGATTTACTCGTAAATACCTGTCTGTATACCGAACATCTGCAATATACAGAGAGCGACAACGTGTTTTTCTTGCACTAGTTATTATCATTTAAAAACCAATCAATTTTAGTCGCGGTACCTAAAATAGCAGAATCTGTTTCTGTGAGATCATCATCATCATCATCATCATCATCTCAACCATAAGACGTCTACTGCTGAACATAGACCTCCCCTCTGGACCTCCACATGTACCGGTTAGATGCGACCTGCATCCAGCGTGCCCCGGCGACCTTCATAAGGTCGTCTGTCCATCTTGTGGGTGGACGTCCTACGCTGCATTTGCCTGTGAGATACTGATATCAAATTAAACAATTTTAGAAGATTGTATTTTCAATATTTTCAATTGATCTTATAACCGTAAAAGGTTAAGAATTAATTATTTATAAGTGTACATAATAATGTCGCAGAGAAATGATCAAAGCGATTATATTAAATACCACAGGGAAATGATCAAAGCATGCCGGAAGTTAAAATGGCCACTTACATTTATAATTTACTTCTGGACTCGATCAAATCCATGAGTCTATACAGTGAAATTAATTTATATAATCAGGAAAATGTGAAAATGTGAATAAGGGGGATAGAACATAACCATGACTGAGAAACAATAGTACATTGTGTATATCTATGTAGGGAGGTAAGTAAGGGATTACTAACGAGAGTGTTAGAAGCCTGACGCCGTAGGCGAAGGGCTATTAATGACTTAAGTTTGTATTCCGCTTACTGACCGTGATGCATATAATGTTTTTCTTATCTTGTCTTTCGGACAAAAAAATAGTTTTAAGACAAAATATTATTAAATGAAGTAAGTACTAACATTTCTATAACTCCCAAGAAATTTCACTTTTTCAACTCCCGCGATGCATGCAAGCAATGTCGCGCAAAAGAAAGTAAATGTGATGAACTGATGACTTTTTCTTTTGATGAAAACACGAAAGCGGTTTCATACTGGGATCTCCAGCGTTACAAGCACGGAACTTCCGATAGTAGCTAAAATTCGTATTTGTCGTCTTTGCTATATTTTTATTAAAATTATATCACATTATTTATTACTAACATTATTAACATTGTTTTTTACCTATACGCGATTACTACAAAAAGAAAATCGAGAGCAACAAATTAATAGAATAAGTGAAAATGGTAGGCAATATCGGAGTCTGCGTGATTGTGAGAATAACGCAGGATTCGAAAAGAATCAACATAAAGGATTATTCCACCCTCAGATAAAACACGTACAGAAGCGTATGTAGGGCAAATAAAAGAAATATCCTTTGCTTTTCCTAGCCAGTCAAAACATATCAACGACCGCGCTCGTTTACATATGATAAATATTGCGTACATTCACAAAACGCCACGCTCCAGCGTTGTCGTCTTTTAAACGTACGTTCGATTTTGTGACAAACTTTTGCGATTTATAAATCGTCCCCGACGAGCTGGCTGCGTTACTTATTAATGAATTTTCCGAGAGATTCCCGCGGGAGGAACCACGGCGACAATAATGGAAGTGAGAAAAAACGCCAGAGAGCATTGAACCGTCCCCCGCTTGCTTAAGATCAAGCCTCGCCGATTCGATACAATTAATCTGTTTCCATTTTAAATCAGGAAAGTGGAGACTGTTGCATTGGTTCAATCTAAATACAAGGCTGAGGCAGAGCTTAATTTTCCGTTTCTTGGGTGAATAATTTAGTGCTGCTTTTTTAAATAGCTAAGATTATTCAGGCTTAACGTACAGTCAGATATGATACGCCATCAGAGATATATTGGAGTGGCCACACAAAAACATCTGAATTTACACTATCCATAACAATATAGAGGAATATTCAGAGTTTGTTAGCACCCTGGCCTGTCCGGTATATCTGATGGTGACTGTACCTGCAATTTGGTCAACAAATTAGTGGCTCCATTGTAGTATTATAATGTATAAAACTTGCACGTAAACAAAACTATTAATCTTCTCGAGTGTCACAAACATTGTTCTCTGTCCAATAAGCTGAGGCTTCATAGTGGGAAATCTTCATAAAAAATATTTATCACTGGATGCTATTTCGGGTAGTCAAAAAATAAAGAGGGTTCTGAAATTCAACATAATGTTGTCAATGTTATCAATTATGTAATTTATAATGAGTCATATCGAGTAACGTAATTAAAAATGGCCCCGATAAAAAAAAAACATAAATATGGTTGCGAGTCTAAAATTGTGGTAGGTAATTTTCTTTCAACCAACCATTTCATTTTGTTCAAGCTTAACGTCAATACCAGTACTCTCAATAAAAAAAACATAAGAATACGACTATTTCCAATCTTGATTTAAAAAAATCGATGTTAATTAAGATTAATTTTCTATTCCCTGCCATTTCAGATATATATTTTAAACCATCGAAGAAAAATTCACGGCTCCTACATAATTTGTAAAGTATGTTTAAATGTTTCTCAAGCATAAGTATTTGAATTTGACACTTCTCAAGATAGACCTCAACAAGTCAACATCTCTATACAATTAGAAAGGAAATTTCTCCAGGCACTTTTCGCCGCGCAACATTTGTTGGCTCCGAAAGTGTCCGGGGCTGTCTCGGTGTATGTATACAGCATTACACTATGATATGGCTGTCTCGTTGCATAATCGGATATGTCACCGGGAGACTCTAAATGGACTGTAATAGCTCAGCGCAATTACCTATCTCGTCTTTGACGTTGCCTCGATGTGAGGAAGGTTATCATATTACCTTAGGGATTATAAGCAGTTCATGGATACCTAATACTGAGTAGTTTTTTGTAATTCGTTAAATTGGAAAGGTTACTTAGAACATTAATATTTAAAAAAAATGTTGTGGTAAGTGTGAGACAATTTTAAGAATAAGTAGGTGTGGTGTACCTTAAGTAATGAATGACTGCACATTGTTAAAATAAGTATCATTAGTATGTACCTAATAAAGGTTGTAGTACACTTGTTCAGTTATTAAATTTATTTGTGATAATGATAACTCAATAACAGCAAGAGTTAAGACACTAGTTTCTTAGACAAATTCATTATATTTGACCTAAATGAGCTTCCCTTCCCCTTTTCTTCGAAAACAACAACCCCCTAGTATAATGTCACTATTTAATTGTAATTCCGTACTATAATATATACCTACTCATCATCACCAATCCGTTTATCATTTGTTGGATTTTGTGAACTAATAAGCAGACATAACATACATGCGAGTGCGACAACGCTATACATAATATAGCACTGTTTCTTTAGTATACATTGTCGCCGCATGCAGAAGCGGCGCCAGTGCGACGTCTGCCTTAGATTACATGTACACTCGTATTTATAGAATCTGAAATGGTGCTGACCTGACTCTGCGCCCGGAAGGAACGCGATTAAGGTAATTAGAGCCAATCGAATTGGCAAAGCTTGAGTAGGTAATTCAATCCAATGTGGTTAACAAACTAAGTGAAACTAGTACATATTTACTTAGGAAAATCATGAATTGGTAATATTTAAGATAGCTCACATTGAAATAATTCATTGTAGCACCAGACACACCACCACTACTAACGCCGACTAGCGGCAAGTAGCAGAAATAGATTTAGTACCAAAAGTCCTCGCTAGATGGCGCTGACGACCTTTTAGATGGCGCTAACGTTTGTTCGACTTGGATTCCATAAGTAGCCTCGTTGATTTTTGTATTGTATCTACCATCAGTGGAAGATATTATTTAGTGTTGACGGTTCCCGGCTCACTGGATACTATCTAGCTCTTACTAGGCGATCTGGACGGTTCCCCGACCTGTCTCCCAGTAAACGGCACGCTGTAGTGTTATTTAAGTCATCAACTAAATAAACAAGGCGCATACGTTCGAAGTCGTCTCATTGCATCCCGCTCCTGCCTGTGGTTACTACATCTGGCGCCCAACGTGGGGCCGAAGATACCCCAAGCTGGCGGATTCCAGCAACAAAGGATCTTCGAAGACTCCCACGTCAAAACCTACGCTGAGAGTGGGACTGAGACCACGTAGACTTCACGGATCGCCCAAAGCCAAAATGACGAACATATCGATGTCTGCCGAACAACTACAGCAGTTGGTGACGTCACTTACGTCCGCAGCCCTTCAAGCCGCAGCAGCGGGTGGTGGCAGAACTACGGCATCATTTGCTAACGTGTCATTTTCGTACGACGGCACTCGAGAGTCAGTACGTGTAGAAGAATTCCTGTCAGCGGCATCGGTATACAAAAAGGTGAATGACATGTCGGATGAAGCTGCTGTAATGAGTCTCCCTTTGATATTGAAAGGAGAAGCTTCGACATGGTGGCAAGGGGTAAAAGGAAATATAATCACTTGGACCGACTTCGAAACAAGATTGCGACACGCATTTGCGCCCAAGATGTCTGGAGTCCAGATATTCCAAGAAGTGTTTTCACACAAGCAACCCTCAGATATGCTGGCAGAAACATTCATTGCAAAGAACAGGTCTCTGTTATCCCAGCTACGCTCACCCGGTTTGACGGAGGAATTGCAAATAGATGCTATCCATGGCCAGTTACACATTAACATACGCGAACGGATACCACGTGACTCAGTAATGACATTCGACCAGTTGCTGACTGCTGCCAGGAATGTGGAACAAGTGTTACGCGAGAAGGGTTCATCGGTACTGTCCACTGGCCATCTCGACAAGCAAACTGGTCAAGCAGCTCACAAAAAGAAGCAGCGTTGCGACTACTGCCGTGCTACGGGCCATACTATCGAAGAATGTCGGAAGAGACAAAAGAAAATGGGTGAAGTCAAGGAGATTAAGAGTGAATCCACCCAGGCGCCTTCACCGAGTACTTCGACACTCTTCTGCTATGGATGTGGAATGCCTGGTTACGTAAGGAGCAAATGCCCTAAGTGTAAAGAGGCTCAACCAATCAAGTTGGAGAAAACTGGGTTTTGCGCGCTCGATATCAACCTAGATGCCCGCCCGAGAATGCAGGTAGGAGTTGCCATCTTTGACGTTATTGGCACTGCATTTGTTGACCCTGGCGCTAAATCCAGTGTGGCTTCATACCAACTCTACAAATGCTTAAGACAAAGAGAATGTAGTTTCGCGAAGCAGACCGCAAACTTAAGTATGGCAGACGGTATGAAACGACGGGAAGATGTCTTGTCCATTACGGTGCCAGTCAAGATTTGCGACCGAATTGTACCTACAACATTCGTAGTACTTCCGCACGCTAGGGAGAACAAAACTTTGCTGGGTATGGGTTTCATTGAAGATGCAGGCATGGTGATCAACATACCTCAACGTTCTTGGAGCTTCGTGGATCGTCCCGATATGAATTATGATTTCTTGCTCGAAGAACCGGAAACGGTATCGGTGGCCCAATTCGAACCCGACTTACTCCCAGCAATAGTACCCAGGCACACTAAACCGGTATACGGAGATGTACACAAGGTCGCAGACAAGGACTGTGCGCACGACCATGTTCCAGCCAAACGACCTCGTCAGACATTTGATGGGTATGCACCGGAGCCACACCATTTGGACTACATGTTCGCCGACGCGGTACAATCAGTTGAGGAAACGGAAGTGGAGCTGTCACCTAGCTCTCAAGCACTTTTTACGGCTTACACTGCTGACGATATCGACCTGTGTGCATTGGAGATCGGATCAGTCCAAACTGGTACAATGCGTGATGAAGAGAAAACCCGGATAGAAAGCATCATAATGAAGAATAGGGAAGTTTGCCTGCCTAGTAAGCAACCAACAACGTTGATCGAGCATTCTATCGACACAGGCGACCACGCTCCAATCGCTGTACCACCTTATAGGTTGTCTCCTGTCCGAAGGGAACAATTGAAAAAGGAGATAGACAAGATGCTCAGCGAAGGTATTATTGTACCTTCTTCTTCACCATGGTCTGCTCCTGCTGTGTTAGTGCCAAAGAAGGATGGAAGTCTGCGCCCTTGCGTTGATTATAGAAGGTTGAACGCCATTACTGTACCGGATCTTTACCCGATGCCACGTATGGACGACCTGCTACGCGACGCCAAACCAACTTCATTTATGTCCACTCTCGATCTGCGGTCAGGTTATTGGCAAGTAAAGGTGCGTGAAGAAGATCAGTGCAAAACAAGCTTCATATCTCCCGTCGGAATCTTCAAATTCATCAGGATGCCTTTTGGCTTGCGGAATGCTCCAGCTACCTTCCAACGGCTTATCGACCGAGTCAAGGTATTGGTAGGAGATGTTAGAATGCTGGCATACTTGGATGACCTGATCATACTGTCCGAATCGTTCAACCAACACCTTGAGGATTTGGATAAAGTATTGAAGGTTCTGAAGGAGAATAATTTGACTATTAACCTCGCTAAATGTCATTTTTGTTGCGACTCTGTCAAGTATCTTGGACATCTGATTACCCCAAGTGGCGTACAAGTGGATCCCTCCAAGGTTGAAGCGATTACTAACCTACCACGGCCAAAGAATCTTAAACACTTACTAGCCTTTATACAAACCTGCTCATGGTACAGGCGCTTTATTCCGAACTTCTCCAACATCAGCGAACCATTGACAAGGTTAACAAAAAAGAACGCTCAATGGGAATGGAAAGAGGATCAGGAGAAGGCTTTCAATGACTTGAAGGGGAACCTGACCTCCGCCCCAGTTTTGAGATCAGCGGATGAAACTAAACCCTATATTATCAAAGCTGACGCGAGCAACTACGCCATCGGAGCTGTATTAGTCCAGGGGGAGGGTGAAGATGAGCACCCGATTGAGTTTGCCAGCAGATTATTGAACTCCGCTGAACGGAATTACAGCACCACGGAGCGAGAAGCGCTTGCCCTAGTCTGGGCCCTTAACAAATTTCGCGGATATATTGAAGGCGGACAAGTTACATTGGTTACGGATCATCAGGCCCTTAAGTGGTTGTTAACGATTAAAACACCAACAGGAAGACTGGCACGTTGGGCTTTGATCGTGCAAGCCTACAACGTTACAATTAAGTACGCACCAGGAAAAACAAATGTGGTTGCCGATACTCTGTCCAGACCCCAATGTGATGCTGACGACACCAGCAATTGTGAAGTATGCGCTGTAGTCATAGATCTACCAACCCGCAAACCTTCGGAGATACGTACGGAACAATTGAAGGACAAGCATATAGCCAGAATCATTAAGGCGTTAGAGACAGAAAGCGAAGATACCATCTATTGGGGCGGCAAAGGTTATGTAATGAACAGTGGAGTGCTCTATAAGTACGATCCAGATGGAAGTGGTGATGTCGCCCAACTTTTGGTTCCTGAGCATGAATGGAAGAATGTTTTAGCGGTTTATCACGACGATCCATTGGCGGGACATTATGGTGCTGATAAGACTTACCAAAGGATAGCGAGTCGGTATTACTGGAAAGGTATGAGACGATACATAGAGTCATATGTGAAAGGTTGTCTAATGTGTCAACGCTATAAGCCGACCAACCTTAAACCTGCTGGACTCCTACAGACCACCGCAGTTAATCAAAGGTTTGAAACTCTAGCATTTGACCTGTTCGGACCCTTGCCAACTTCAGTAACCAATAAAAATTGGATCTTGGTGGTGGAGGATATAGCGACAGGATGGGTAGAACTGTTTGCGCTGGAGACGGCCAACGCAGAGTCATGCGCTATGACCATGATAAATGAGGTTTTCCTTCGATACGGTGTTCCTAGACGGATTCACAGCGACAATGGACCTCAGTTTGTTAGTGCTGTCATGCAGAAGGTCACCTTTTGCCTTGGTATCCACCATACGTTTACTCCTGTATACCACCCTGCTGCGAATCCCGTAGAGAGGAAAAATAGAGATTTGAAGACTCAACTGGGCATTTTGGTGCAAGACAATCACAGGGAGTGGTCGGAAAAACTCGCGAGCATAAGATTTGCCATGAATACGGCAACGAGCCTAGTGACAAGTCATACACCGGCCTACCTCACTTTTGGCCGCGAACTTCGATCGCCTGACGATGTAAAACACGATCTGAAGCAAATCGTGTTATCTGAGAATTTCGTGCCGGACATTACACCGAAACTTTTATTACTGGCAGAGACGCTGAAGCGAACCAGACAAATCCGCCAGGACAAGGAAGAAGCTCGGAAGGAACATGCTGACAAAGCAAGACGACCTGATCCAGGATACGACGCCGGTGACTTAGTGCTAGTCGAGACCCATGTGGCCAGTCGTTCTGCTCAAGGAGTGAGTAACAAGTTAATGCCACGCAGAGATGGGCCGTACGTTGTACAATCCAAGCAAGGCGCGACAACTTACAAACTGGCTAACCCAGGGGAACCAGAGAAAGCAGTGGGTTCTTACCATACGTCGGCTCTAACTCCATATAAGGGGAACGACCCAACTGTACCCGAACCTCTGCAACCTATTCGAGCAAGAGGAAGGCCTAAGAAGGCCACTGCCAAGGCTACCAGCAGACGTAAATAAAACACATTCTGCCCTACTCGTCGAGACGTCTTCGTGGACAGAGGGGGAGAATATGTAGCACCAGACACACCACCACTACTAACGCCGACTAGCGGCAAGTAGCAGAAATAGATTTAGTACCAAAAGTCCTCGCTAGATGGCGCTGACGACCTTTTAGATGGCGCTAACGTTTGTTCGACTTGGATTCCATAAGTAGCCTCGTTGATTTTTGTATTGTATCTACCATCAGTGGAAGATATTATTTAGTGTTGACGGTTCCCGGCTCACTGGATACTATCTAGCTCTTACTAGGCGATCTGGACGGTTCCCCGACCTGTCTCCCAGTAAACGGCACGCTGTAGTGTTATTTAAGTCATCAACTAAATAAACAAGGTGCATACGTTCGAAGTCGTCTCATTGCATCCCGCTCCTGCCTGTGGTTACTACAGTGTCATATTTACGGTAACTGGGTGTGATATTGCACAGCAAAATGGACATTCTATTTAGGTCCAGCAATGGCTAATAACAACGAAATTATTTTATTTACTTAAGAAACATACAGTCGTTTACAGATTGTGTTTCACAATTATCACAACACAAAGGAAATTTATTCTAATACCTACACACATTTATACGAAATCATTCGCCTCGAATTATTCAAAGACGCGGACATATCTATGTTTTATTAAGTTAAGAAATCTAAAAGCTTATAATTATTATATCACGACATACATCACCCACGCGAAGCCAATAAATATATATACTGGGCCAATAAATAAATATTCGGGGACTTTCTTACACAAATCGACCTGGTCCCACGGTAAACTATATTAAGGCTTGTGATGTGGGTACCAACTTTGACACCATACACGGAATAGATAGAATCTTATATATCCTTAAATACATACAACCATGACCGAGGAACAAAATAAATATTAATGCCCTCGCCGGGATTCTAACCTAAAACCTCTAGCTTCGTAAGCGGGTTCACTACCCAACTAGGCTACAAATGTAATTAATTAAATGCTCCTCGGACAATATAAACACTACAAATGTTGCTTTTTTCGTTATATTCTGTGATGAAAGACGTGTCTCGGAGCTTCATACCGTATATTTTATTCATATCATCACCTGCACGTAAAAGAATTTCGTTACGCAGATGTCAGCGGGGCTTTGTTAATGCTATCTTTGGCTGAACAATCGCAACACTGAAAACGGGACGTTAATAAAAGGCGTTTTGTATATTCATGAATACATTTTGGCGAGAAACAATGTGACGGATGTTGGAAATTGTGATTGTCTTTCAAATCAATTCGGCGAATGAAAGCAAACTTCACTTGTTTTATTTGGAATTTGTCGCTAATTTTATTTGAAGTATTTATTGTTGGAGTGGAAATGGTTGTGTCAATTGTCGTTAACTACGTACTGCAATGATGGATCGTTACACGGGGTATTTTGTGATTGACTGATGTTTAAATGTAAATACCAAGAAAAGCAAGAAAAAAAACATCCTTAATTATCAATTAACTCATAATTAGGAAATTGTTTTCGCGATTTTTTGGTTGTCCATAGTGAAAGTTGCTCAGCGTGACCTTCCTAAGTACCCTGTGAACACCTACACGATCCAAAAACACCCTTTATATTTCATCAAAGAAAAGAAGTCATATCTGAGAACAATAAGCATATTTAATACATTGAGCTACGTACATATATGCAATTACGCACATATCAATGTCATGCACACGACTATTAAAATTGTCAAAAACTATCACTTGAAAATAACCTGTTGATCTTTAGAATAATGAAGGTACTAGATCTTTCACAATCAGATTTAACCTACACACTTAAAGGCGTAAGTGAATATAATTTGACATAGAAAGCGGAATCAATGGAAGGTACCCCCCGAAGCCTGGCGGCGTGCCAGGCCAGCGTGATCCACGTTCGGCAGGTTCCGACGTCCGGTTGACCTTAATACGGCCTCCGAAAATCTTTTTACTTCCGTCGTAAATGTTTATTACCAGCTATAAACGGTCCACTAAAGAGATCACTTCATATCAAAATAATTGACACGTTCACCTATTCCAGGAAGTCGTCATCGTAGCTACTTGAGAGCTTTTTCGGTTATAGTTTTTTACACGATCAGCGTATCTTTAAAGCACCTACTGATTAACGAAAATAAGAAGAACAAATGAATAAAAATATATAATACCTTGTATAATAGTTATACAAATCATAGGAGAGAAAAGTGTCCTTTTCATACACTTTCTGAACTCAGTTTTCTGTTATTACATTTCTGTTATATTTATCTCAATGTGTTTTTAAAATTGCTGCACAGTAGAGAAATAAGTTTAGTAGAAATTGATATTATTAAAAGAAAATTGTGTCAATTACCATACTCGTATTTGAGAACGGATGAATCATTTTGGATGGTTTCAATTATCAGTGGTTGATTAATTGTGATCGTCTCGGACTAAAGTTTTTACATAGGCATTAAAAAAATGATTCACAAATAGACGCATCCTGCTCGCATCATACTCACGTATTGATGCAAGCGAGAGGAATAGAAAGTAAGTCTGCGTTAAGCGCACGACGCCGGCTCATAGTAGGTAAGCACACAGAAAGCATACCGCTAGGGTTACCCCAAACATTTAATAAACCTACGCTGGTAGCGGTTAGTTTTTGTGTGGCGTGTGATAGTCGTTGAATAGTATTTCTGAGCAGTAATAAAGATTTTAATACATACCTAGTCTATGTAACAAAATAATGCCAGACAAAATGCTTAGTACTGAAGTTGTCGATGAAATAATATTCGATTAAAAGTTTGTCGGCGAAAAAAGGGGACTTCCTACCGCAAATTTATATAATCGTAAATTATGAGTATTTGTCTATGTCTGACCGACGACCTAGTTGGACTGATTTGAAGTTGAATTCAAACTATCTATATTTTTTACCGGTACCGGTACTTTCAAGCGATACAAGGTTCGCTAAGTTACGAGTAAAATTGACGCAAAAAACTTTTTAAATAATAAATATATTTTTTAATCTCTGTAATCAATCTGACACACTTACAAAGTCGCAAAAATATGCAACAGTGTGTAACTATAATATATTTAATGTAACTACGTCCTAGAAGTACCTACGTAACTTAACCTGGCTGTACTTGTTAGTCGTGCTTTTCTGTTGACGTAAATTAAATTCTGTTAGGTAGCACATTTTATAAAAGCATTTTCGAGAGCACATAAGGTTTTATACTTCTGATTACACTACGGCTAGGTACACAGTACTCTGACGGCTTCGTTGAAAGCCTTAATACTTTAATGCCGGTTATTGTTTATAGTAGCGTTAAGCCCTAAGAGGCTTTCGAGCTTCTTGAAAACTTCTAATGGTAGATGGAAAACTACAGTGCTTTCGTTAAATCTCGGCATTAGGTAGCAGGAGGGATTTAAATTTTTGCTTACAAGTGAGATGAGTCAATTTTACGATTCAGGAAGATATTAATATTAGTTTAAGTTCTTAGGTTACGATTCACAGTCATAATAATTTTGTTAAATCGTGTTCTATGAGCGCCTGCATTAGAATGACATTATTAATTAAAACAATGCGATTAAATGTAGTGGTTTCCGATTTACCTAACAATAATAATATAAAATTATACATAACTATTTACCTAAAAAATTAAAAATACCAAAGCTTGCTGGTAAATTTCAGATGTACGTATTAAATAAAAATATAACAGGTATATTTATGTTTAGAGATTCGGAGCCTCAGACGATAATTTAAGTACTTTTCGATTTTTGTCGGTCGCCATTCAAATACTAACACTAATATAATACCTACTGATGATTCATAACAATTTATGAACGTAAAATAAGTAGCTTCTTACTTAATAGTAAAAACAAAAATAATTATAAGTCCATGAAAGTGCATCACGAACGTGTTATCGTTGTTCGGTTCGTCCAAAAACAACCATTAAAAACACCTCTGTCTCTGTGAAACGGCTCTAACTGGTGAAATGTGTATTTACCGCGGCAAATACACATTTCTATGGCATGAGCCCGGAAAACAGGACAAAGGCATGGCGTGACGAAATGAGACAAAATAGCCGCGAGAACCACGACCGGATCCGAGGCAGACGGTTCCTTATAAACAACATTTGTACTTTTTACCCGGCCGCCGAGGCTTGTAACACGTATGTAGATATTAACTATTATAGTCTAGACAACAAAATGGAAAAGAAACGAAAATAGAGTTGCCAAACGTATCTTAACGATCACTTTTTTATATCATGACGGTGGTAAACAAGCATACTAGCTGATTGTAAGCACCTACTGTAGTCTATGGACGCTGGCAACAGGTACTATAGGTATACCTACGCGTTGCCGATCCTTTCATATAAAGGGGGATTCACTATTTTGTCAGCTAAAGACACACGAGGATCCCCCGTAGTTTACACACTGCATCCTCTTTGAGTTCTCCGAGAACCTTACTCAGCGGCAGGGATACAAA